>JAIUZE010071520.1:0-44052 GCA_022085475.1 Heliosperma pusillum | reverse complement strand
TATGCTCCAAGGGTGATTGGTGGTATTTGTTTGGCTTAAGCTTGAGGACACGACCAAATCACAAGACCATCTTGACGTCGTTTGCTTACCTTAAGGTATTCCTCATAGGCGGCTTTGGCCGCATTAGTGGCTCTTGGGCCGGGTTCATTGGGAGGTGCCTCGGTCAAGTAGCGCAAAACGTTATCCGATAACGCCGCACCCTTGATCGTTTGTTCCCACTCGACGAAATTAGTTCCATCGTCTTTTAAGATGCATTTGTCCATTACGGACCTTAGCCATGAGTCTTTTCCTAGTTGAACGGTGTTGTTATTGTTTGCCATTGCGAATTATGAATAACTACAACAAAATTAGGAAATATTAACATTTATTGTTTTAATCAATTTTACTTGTATAACCAATTTAAACAAGTCACTCATATAATGACCCCTCACGAAATTATATAAGCGATTCCGAGACCCGCATTTTAGACAAAAGAACATGTTATGCAACTTTATGTAAAAGACGGTAAGTCAACTTTTGACTAATTCTACTCCTAGAACTCTCGGTCGACGGATTTCAACTAAACCCATCTCCTAGTCCCAAAATAACGCTTATCTTGTTGAGTCCAACCCAATTTAGGCGTGTGATCGTATCACCCTACTTACCCGAGGTAAAAAGGTCCACGTTGTGGTTGTCCTAATGAACACGGGATTCATAGGTGCTTCAATTGGTAAGGCTAAATCTCAATTCCTTTTTAAGTTATGTGAGAGGTCTTGCCAATTTTTAGTTATTAATTCCCTATAAGAGAACTAAGTCGGTGAATTTTGAATAACGTTGAATTGACAATCGATAAATAAAATGCATGTTGGTGATTTTGGCATGTGCGGAAAAATAAAGCAAGCAATCAAATAAAATCCTAGTATGGCCACCTAGCTAATCCAATTAACTAGATGATTACAAATCGGAAACCAACTCCTTGGTCCCTTGCCTCTTCATGGAACGCCTTCCAATATGGCACCGTCTTTAGGAACACCGAATTTGGGAATCACCGTCTTCACAATAAATAATTACAAAAATACAAATGAATACATAGCAAATTCCTATTATACATTTGATCTATAATATGAAATTAATAATTATTACAAAACGGCGATACGAAATCGCAATAAATTACAACCAAATCGGCATTCCCTTACATTACGGGTAATACCGATAAAAAATAATCTAGGCCATACTAGGTACAACTTGCAATAAAATAAATAAATGACATTCATTCATTCAACAACATGAATAAAAATGCTGTAAAATCATGCCAAAATCACCCTCAACACTTGTCATGTTCATTCTAGCTCGGTTTTTACGAATTTTATCGATTTTATCTACTAAAAATCAATAATCAACACTTAAATCGTATTTAAGCTCAAACTAATTATCTAAACTGATTTAGAACTGAAAATTAGTCCCCACTAATTTCACTTCTATTTAATTAGTTTGAATTGATCGCATTTGCTATTTAAAGAGGTTTATTCATATCTTTTATGAATTAAACCCAAAATAAAATTAAAAATCATTAAAATTGAAACAAAAAAATTTGTACATACTGGAAAACTTCCAGGAACCTCAAGAACAAAAACAATTGTCCAAAAAATTTGAAATGATTTTATGAACAAATAGCTTTATAATAATCGGTTTTTATCAAATAAAAACCAACTAAAATAGTAAAATGATGAAACAAATTTTCAAATTTTACCAGAATGATATAAATAATATTTAAAATGTACAAAAAAATTTTTGAACTCCAGAAAGTCTCGTTTCAATTTTAGGAACAAAATAACTCCTTTGAATCGATCTTTATCCAATAAAAATCAATAACCATGCAATACATGACTAAATGTCACGAAAAATTACATACAATATGTACACCATGCATGTGACAACATATTAAAAATTTGAGGCCAGATTCAACATGCAACTATTTTTAGTTAACTTTTAACATAAAACCGCATGCTAACTTGATTATAAAGGCCATAAATCATAATAAATAGCAAAATAATTCGTAAATTCACCAAATTTGACCACAAACATTTTGAGGTCAGTAGGTATGCATGCAAATCAGAAAATTTCGTGAAAACCATTTTTAACATAAATTTTCGATTTTTACTCAAGTTATCGTCTAACCCGATTTTAATGCTTAAAATCAACATGCATGCTACAAGCTAGCTCTGATACCACATGAAAGTTCATAGACCCTAATTAGACTCTTCTAATTAGTTACTAAATTACTTGTTAATTTAGTGTTTAATAAAGATCTATGTAACATGCACGCAAATTAAAATGCATAATAAAAAGTAAGAAGAAATTTCCTTACATTGGGAAATTTCGGTTTATATGGGCACAACAAGAAACACCTTTCTTGTTGTTCTTGTGCTAGAAAGATAAAGATGATCCTCCTTGTAATCTTCAAATTAGAAGACCTCCTTTGAGATGCACCCAAGAGAGAACCCAAACTAATCACTTAGTTTTTGACTAGAAAACACAAGTGAAAAGATGAACTAATATTAGATTTTATTACTACTCTAGTAATAGGAAAATATTAGTGTTTGAGAGGTTTTTAGAGAGAAGAGGATTTTAGTGAGATAAGCATTCAAAACAAGAATGAACAAGCAAGCAAAATGAACAACAAAGTTGTCCTTATAAGGACACTATGGTCCGGCCAAGAGAGCCCTATGTGGCCTCTTATTTTGCTTAAAATAATCCCATGCAATTACTTTGAGTGTAGTAGTGAATAAGACTAAGATCATGTGTCATAAACATGACATGATCACATGTTGTAGTGTAAAACAAGCAACAACAACCATCATGTTATACACTACATGATTTCGGCTCTTACTAGTGTCATGTGGTCCATTTTGATTTTTGATATTTGTCCCACAAATACTTATAATCATATGTTTAATTATCTTGTATAATTAAGGGTTAATTTGATCATATAACAATTATATGACTCAAATTAATAAATAATATACACTTAACTTTTAAGTGATATTATATCATTATATCAATATATAATGGGTCCCACAATGCCTAGTTAGATTATTTTACAACTCCTTGTAAATATAATTAACTAATCACCTCTACCTCAAAGTATATGCATAACCTCAACTAATTTAATGAATTAACTATTAATCATTAAATTAAATCTTATTTAATCGTATTAAAATAAGACGTAAAATTTATTCAGTCAATTATCGTATAATTGACTAATAAACTTATCCGGAATGAGTTCGTAACTCAATTTCCAATAAATAACTCTCGTAACTAAACATATATCAAATATATATATAAAGTACTAATTAATATTTATCGTATACAAATAATTAGATTTCTGTTTGGGTCTCATCCTATAGGTGTGACCGAAAGGGGTCAGTTGATTAGCGCCGTCATACGACAATAACGTCTAACTCTAGTCAGCTGACCGTTATCGATTTACGTTAATCAACTGACGTGGAGTATCAAAATACTAGTCATCCCACTAATATTCCAAAATGAGATTTATAATGTAAATGCACTATTGTGGAGGACACTTGCTCCAACACAATCGACATCGAATGTCTCAAGACCGGGAAAGTTCTCAAAGTCAATGGACAAATACTCAAACTGTTATGAGGGGATCGAAGTGGGTGAAGTGGAGACACTCCACCTCATTGATCCCAAGGCTTAATTGGAATCCAACTCTTTGTCGAGCCATCGACGTTAAGTAAACGACAAACATTTGTAAATATTCCTTTACCTAACATTTAGTGTAATTGCATATTTAAATTACCGTTAGCATCATATTAGAATAGGTTAATGTGTGTGTTAGTGTGCAGGTTGCCAACTCAAGGTGATGAAGTGAAGTAAAGAACCATGAAAAATAAGAAAAAATGGCTAAGTATGGAAGAACTGGAGAATTAGGCAAAAACTTCCAGAACCCCAGGCGCACGGTGCGCTTTTCTGGAGTGCCAAAAATGCAGCGTGCGCTTTCTTCAGCTTACACGAAATCAAACCCTCTTCTACTCAATTTTCCCCTTTCTTTTCCAATTCCTCCCTTTTTCATTATATTTCCCCAAATTAAACTCAAACCCTAACCCTCTCAAACCCAGAAATGTCTTTCAATTCCAACAATCCAAGCATCAAACCTCAAGATTTCATCAAAAAATTCCTTATTTTCGTGATTTAGAGAAGAAAATCTCGGTTTTGGTGCAATTTCTTTTAGACGAAATTCACTAGCTTTATTTGAGATTCGTGTTTTTTTTAGGATTTGAGTGATTCAAGTGGTAAAGAAGCTTACTTTGGGAATTCTTTTGGTTTCTACATCAACAAACAACAAGTTTTCAAAGATCAAAGGGAGGTATAATCGCCTTACACTTATCTTTGTCAATACTCAAGTTATAATCTGAAATTACTCTTTAATTTCAGATTTTAATTGTTTTTAATTGTTGTTTCTAACTTCTTTGTGCTTAAAAATCAGTTGGGGAAGATTGTGCATTGTCAAATTGCTAGTATACACTCTTTTTACATTAGTGCATACTAGGTGTTTGTTGAAAGTCCCCAACCAAATTTTTCTCAAACTTGTGGTGTTTTCTGATTTTTGGTGAGCTATAATTGGTAAAACCAAGCAATCCTAAGCCTCATGTTCTCGAGAAACAAAACGAACCTCAAGTTTACAACCCAAAGAATACCTTGGTCGGGAAGGGTTGTCGGGGGATGTTTTCAAACTTTTCAAATACTTTGAGTGTAAGGCGTTGGTTGTTTGTACTAGGTTCCTTTGTGAAAACAACCTTATTGAGTTGGAAATGCTACACCAAATTCGCCTCTTGCTTGAGTAGGTGGGATTAGAGAGATGCATTGGTCTGGTTGATGTTACACATAGAAGCACCACTCTTGAGTTCTTCACGACTCTAGAGAAGGTCACTTTGGGTGAGGAACGAGTGCAGGGATAAAATTTTGGTCTTGCAAAACCTTTTATACAATAAACCATGACCAAATTCGCCAAGCCATCAACATCACCAAATTACCCAAAACCGTGCATATTGATAAAGCCGGTTTCAATGCATTTTGGTTAGCAATAACGAGCGACGCTAGAGACCGAATTTCCAAAAACACGAACATCTTTCACCCCGTCCTACGCCTTGTGAGTAGGGACATAAACACCAACTTCCTTTCCCAATCCGAGCCTACAAAAATGACCCTCGCCAAAATCTAATGTCTTTGGGGGATGAACCTGGATGGGGCGAGAGTCCCGGATCAGGCGAATTTGCCGGTCAAAGGGTGCTTGGATTTGCAAAAAGGGGTCCAAGACACTATCTATATTGGGGGCATGATTAAGAAGCTTCTTGTGGAGTTGGAGGTTCCACTTATGGAGGGTACCACGACACTTGTGGCGGACACACTTATTGATACTTGTTGCCTCGCTAAAAGGGGAGTGATTGAGGTACTAGAAATCCCTTCAAGTCATTTGAAACATGGGGGGGTTGGGGTCAAAAAAAACGAAGTGTTACATGTACCTCCCACCGCCTTCTCACTCTCCTTTGGGGTGGAGGCACGCCTTCGAATTTTACATGCCCCTGGATGATGCTTTTGCATCCTTGTGGGTAGACCGGACTTATTTAGATAAGAAATAAGTAGGTGGTGAATACCAACACGGGGGAAATTTACCTTACATTGGTTTGCCTTGGGTTGGGATCCCTTTTCATGAACCCATGCCAAATGTACATCAAGAGCAACCACAACATTCACCCCCTCCTATGAAACAACAATCACAACAACCACAATCGTTCATGCATGACCAATTTCAACAATGGCAGACCAAGCAATGGGAAATGGTCCTAGCGTGTTACCGCATTCAACCTACGGTAGTCAATGCATTCCCTCCACCCATTTTGAACTCGAGTGGGGACTAAGACACTGTCTTGATTTTTGACTACCGTAAGTCCGGACTTCTTTGGAACAACTAGGTTCGGTCTAACCCATTAACTATCTTAGATGGGTAGATCATACTTACATGGAGAAGTTTGAGTACCTCTTTCTTGACTACATTCATCATAAGTGGATTCAAACGCTTTTGGGGTTTACGAACGAGTTTGGCTCTATCTTATACAAGAATACTATGCATGCACAAAGTTGGGCTTATTCCTTTGATGTCGGTCATCGTCATCCTATAGCTTCCTTGTGATTCTTTAGGACTTGAATTAAAGCGCATTCTTGGCTACTTCTAAGTTTGCCTGAAATAATCACGGGCAAGGTTTCTTTCTCTCCTAGAAAAGCATACTTCAAGTGGCTTGGTAAGGGCTTTAATTCAATAATAGGGGCCCGAACAATATAAGGAATATGTTTCTCCTTCGGTAGCTCCTCCATCAAAGAAGAAGAAACGAAAAAAATTTCATCTACATGATCACTTTTACATAACTCATAGACGGCTTGAATATGGATTCAAGAATCTCTAGAAAGCATAAAGAAGAGGTCTCGGTCTCGGTGGGGTATTTCATGGCCTCGTAAATGTTATATTTAATCATGTGACCCTCAAATTCCTTAGTAAGACAACCACTAGACACATCTATCTTGGTGTTAAAAGTTTTTATGAAGGGTCTTCCCAACAAGATGGGAGTTGAGCCTTTCTCGGGTTCCTTCTCAATCACATAGATGCCGACGGGGAAAACCATGTTCCCTACCTTGATCAACACATCCTCAGTGATGCCCTTTAGGTAAATGTTTGACCTATCGGCTAGTAAAATAACCACACGAGTTGGTGACCTAACTCAAGAAACTCATAAAGATAATGAGGCAAAATATTAATGGATGCACCTAAGTCAAGCATAGCTCGTTGGCATTCCAACTCTCCAATTTTGAAAGGGATGGTGAACATGCCCGGATAACCAAACTTTTGAGGCAAACGTTTTTGAAACATAGCCGACACATGTTCACTAGCCCTCACTTTTCTCATACTCTTTGCTTTGTTGGTCCTCTTAGTAGTGCACAATTCTTTCAAAAATTTAGCATGTTTAGGCACACTACTAAGAAGATAAAGGAGGGGGATGTTTAACTCAACTTTACGCATCATGGTTTTGTATTTCATTATGACCTTGCCAAGAACTCAAAGAGGGAAGGGCTCCATCATGGTTGTGGTGGATAGATTCAACAAAATGACTCACTTTGTGCCTTGCAAAAAGACCGAGGATGCCACATGGCTAACTGAGCTCTATTTCAAAGAAATAGTAGAGTTACATGGAGTCCCAAGATTGTATAAGATAGGGATAACATGTTTATGAGCTATTTCTGGATGGCATTGTGAAAGCTCCTAAACACCAAGATAATGTTTAGCACCTCCCATCAACCTCAAACAGATGGGCAAAGTAAAATCACAAACAAAACTTTGGTTAGGATCTTAAGGTGCATTGTAAAGAAGTCACTAAGGGATCGGGACCGCTAGCTCAAGCATAATTTGCATTCAATAAAGCTTCTTCCTCTAGCACTAGCATAACTCTTTTGAAATAGTGTATGGAAGCAACCCCTTGATTCCTATTTATCAAGTCAATGTCCCAGAATAATAAATCAACTATGATGCTAAGAAGAGGGTGGAACAACTCCATGAGTAGGTACATAGGCGGATCGAGAAGGCTAATGAGCATTACAAAAGCAAAATCAAAGAACTTAGAAGAAAGAAGGAATTCCAGCCAGGTGATCTTGTCTGGATACACCATATCGGGTATACGATTTTAAAAATCGCAAAAATAACTATACAGATCTGATACGGTTTATCCGTATATGTGGTTTTCGGGTACCCGGGAAAACCGCGTATACGAAATCTGTATATATGGATATGGTTTAGTGACAAATGCCCAATCGCTCAAATGTAGATGGATAACGTGGGATAAAGAAGGGGTATTATTTGGTTGAAATAAGGGTGGGTCTAGGCTTGAAGGGTGGTGGCTTAGATTAATGGCGGAATATAATGGTTGTTGGTAGTTATTTGGAAAGAGGGAAAATGTATGACAGAATGCTTGAGACCATGGTGGACGTTGAAGAGACTGAAGGAGGTAAATGAAGAGCAAATTTTTGTTGATTGAGATAAGTTCGTAAAATTAGTCACAAAAACACATTCGAAGAGTTGAAAGTTAAAAAACTAGACTTTGCATTATTTATTTTTTTTATACAAAAACTTCAAAGTGTATCTGAAACCGTATATACAATTTCGTTTTTGCCTGACCCGGATACGATACGGTTTTATAAAATTGTATTTTTGTATTGTATATACGGAAACCCGTATAAATCAAACTTTATATTGAATTGTATCCGTATTATAAAATCGTATTGTATTTTTTTGTTCACCTCGGCATAAGGGACATTTGAAGTAACAGAAAAGGTTGGACCTAACGTTACAAGGTTGGACCTAACGTATTATAAAAGGTTGGACCTAACTTGATTCCTATTTATCAAGCCAATGTCCCAGAATAATAAATCAACTATGATGCTAAGAAGAGGGTGGAACAACTCCATGAGTAGGTACATAGGCGGATCGAGAAGGCTAATGAGCATTACAAAAGCAAAATCAAAGAACTTAGAAGAAAGAAGGAATTCCAGCCAGGTGATCTAGTCTGGATACACCATATCGGGTATACGATTTTAAAAATCGCAAAAATAACTATACAGATCTGATACGGTTTATCCGTATATGTGGTTTTCGGGTACCCGGGAAAACCGCGTATACGAAATCTGTATATATGGATATGGTTTAGTGACAAATGCCCAATCGCTCAAATGTAGATGGATAACGTGGGATAAAGAAGGGGTATTATTTGGTTGAAATAAGGGTGGGTCTAGGCTTGAAAGGTGGTGGCTTAGATTAATGGCGGAATATAATGGTTGTTGGTAGTTATTTGGAAAGAGGGAAAATGTATGACAGAATGCTTGAGACCATGGTGGACGTTGAAGAGACTGAAGGAGGTAAATGAAGAGCAAATTTTTGTTGATTGAGATAAGTTCGTAAAATTAGTCACAAAAACACATTCGAAGAGTTGAAAGTTAAAAAACTAGACTTTGCATTTTTTATTTTTTTTATACAAAAACTTCAAAGTGTATCTGAAACCGTATATACAATTTCGTTTTTGCCTGACCCGGATACGATACGGTTTTATAAAAGTGTATTTTTGTATTGTATATATGAAAACCCGTATAAATCAAACTTTATATTGAATTGTATCCGTATTATAAAATCGTATCGTATTTTTTTGTTCACCTCGGCATAAGGGACATTTGAAGTAACAGAAAAGGTTGGACCTAACGTTACAAAGTTGATCTTCCAGGAGATTATGGGGTTCATGGGACCTTCAACATTAGGGACCTTGGCCCCTACTTCGACGGTAATGAAGAGTCCATTATAAATTTGAGGGTAAAGTATCTTCAACCAGGGAAGGATGAAACCGAAGTTGACGGGTAACTCAATTGCTCACAAGCTCATGGAGTTAGTCGGGATCGATGTGGGAACTATACCCGATGCCTTAAGAAAGTTGTCCAGCCAAGGCACCAAATTTTTTTTTTATCAAAGTTAAGATTCTTAGCTACAAACAAGTTCTTAAGAAGTTATTAAAATAAGGCTTAGAAGTTCATTAAGACCGACTCACAAGTTTAAGGGTTAATCCGAGAGTCCACAACCATGTTCTTTTCTTAACAATGATAAGCTCCTTGTTTTTGTATGATTCAGTCTCAATCTTCAATAATGATGTTGAGGGGTCACAGTAGTCCCAATCAAGCCAAAGAACAACCAAAGAAACTAGACACAAACCTCAAGAAGACTTGAATGGCCTTGCCATTCTAGGAAAGGAAAAAATAGTGCTTTTAGTCTACTTTTCTGAACAATCCTCGATATTTTTACTCTTTTGTACATTTCTATGAGGTTGCTTGCAAAATACCTTCGACGCCAAGTTAGTGTTTCACTTTAAGTAGATGTCTACAAGTTCCTTACAAATCAACTCAGTTAAACGCTAACTTTTATATCGCAATTAAGTCTACGCTGTCAATATTTTTCTCGAAACTAAGTCGTACCCATTAGTAGGATAATGGAGAGCGATAGGTAATGCAGAGGATCCATTGAGGTGAAGATTAAAATGTCTAGATGACTCTGATCCCTTTATTTTGGCCCTACTCAAAATCCTGCCATTAATGGGTAATTGAGAGAAAAAGAAATGGAAAGAATATAGACCCAAATGGTTTTATGAAGAGTGGCCACGTTATTTAGCTCTTCTACACATTTAACAAATAAATAATACTCCATACAAAATTACAATAAACTGCTTCATTTCAAAATTTGCTATAAATTTTTTGACAAATGTGACAATTTTCAAGAACCAAAGAGGGTTAATAAGGTTCACCAATTTTTATACCTATTTCCACGGTAAGAATGGTGTTGTCCACGATTTCCTTGCCATCTCGTGCTAGATCATGTAGATAATAAAATAAATAATTCCATGGTGTCACGGTCCGATACTTTTGCTGAACCGTGGTGCGCACCATTGCCGTACTCTTAGACAAGAATGCAAGCAACGAAGGGACTCGTGCTAGTGAGGGATCGCCCACTAGCACGCAACTCGGGAATCAGGGTGTGTGTCGGGAATCCTAGTCACGATTATCAAGTTCCGGCATACGAAAGCAATAAAAGTAAGCAATAAGATTATTGAAGCAAGAGACAAGCAATATCAAGCTTAAAGATGAGAAGTGGTTTTGAAGGACTAGCACCTCTCATAGAGGCTTTTTTGATAGTTTCATAATTGTAACAGTGAACGTTACATGTGCAGAATAACGATATGTTCTCTAAAAGCATAAAAACGTATCTTAAACATAAAACTAGGCTCTAAGATTCAACACGCAAGAAGTAATCTTGCAGTACTACATGAATATAAAATATAAACGAAAATACATAAAGGCATTAAAGAAATCTAAGAAGTCGAAGTGAGTGGACCGCGCGCGCAAATATGGCGGATTTGGCGGGTTACACTCTCACCTATCTAATCTGTTGCCGCCCTCGGCAACGCTTCATTCTTCAAGTCAGCTCCAGTGAGACTCCCTCGTTGAGTGGAGGTGATCTCCGCCGTCTTGGGGATAGACTTTCTCGTGGCTTCAACACCCTTGTTCAGCGAAGGTTGTTGATCTTTGTTCTACAGCAATGTAGGGTCACTCGTTCTTTCAAGAAGAAATCGTATCTCCTTGGCATAGAGTCTGCCGAACATCACTTCTTCCACGTTCGTCTCTTGGCACTAGCGGGTCTGGAAAGTCAATGTCCTCGTCCCCCTTGAAGACACTTCACAAGCTCTTTCCGGATTATCACCCCAACGCCGCTTCAGCTTCTCTTTGGTCACCTTGTTACCAGTAGTCACAGACAAGTTAATTTTGCAGGACGCCAAATCAGCATTTCGGCACGGCCCCTTTGATGGTATGAGGCCTTCTCAAATGGGTCAGTTGACCCTCATTCCAGGACGTCGAATCAGCACTTCGACGCGACCTCCCAATGTTGTGAGGCCTTCTTCTTTGAGTCTTTTAACCCTCATGGTCCACCCATTTCGGAGAGGTAGACTTTCGTCTCGTCGTCCAGGCCACTTAGAAGCATAGTTAGCCTGGTTGGATACACGCATTAACGTATCCTTCTTCAAACTCGTGGAGTTCCACAACTCGACGCCCCTCACTTCGGCGTTGGTATCACCTGCATTGCCGACATTCGAGGGCTTTCCTTGTCTTCGTCTCCATCCACGGTCTTGACCACGTACGAACCCATCAACAACATTGACCCGTCACTCGGCTTCAACACTACCGATGCTCTCTGGAAGAATTGCATCCCGAGTACCAACTTGAAGTCATCTAGAGGAACGGTGGTGAAGTTGAGCTCTCCTACCCCCTCACCCACTTGAACCGCAACCTTCTTAGCCACTCCTTGGATACGTCTCGTCATCCCATTAACATGTTTCAAGCAACCCGTTCCTTCGCTCAAAACCAACCCCAATCGCTCAGCTTCTTCTCTTCTTTCGACACAGAGTTGTTGGTGGCACGTGATTCGATCATGGCCCGAGATTGCCTCCCATTCACTGTTACGTCCACGTACATGAGTTCCGCGGACTTCTTTTCATAGGGTTCCTCTACTCTCCCCATCGTAATGATTCTCTGTAGTGCGCCTAGTCTCGGCTGATCATCGTCATCACTCGAGTCTTCGTCGTACTCTTGATGATAGTCGCCCAACATCCATCAAGACGCTCTTGAACCTCCTTTGGCATGTCTTTTAACATCGCATTGAACTCTACGTTTTTGGGACATTCCGCCATCTTGTGAGGGCCGCCCTTACACACGAAACACGCAAATGGCTTCTTCGTTGAAGACCCAGCCGAGTTTCCCACCTTCGAAGACGAGCTTGCGGGCGAGTTCACATTACTCCCCGATTGAACGTAACTTCCCTGTGGTCGAAGTCGACTGCTCCCAGGCGAGATAGAACTTGTTTGCGGCTTCCTTCCGTTTGGCTCGCCTTGAGGTGCATCACCATACCCCGAGGGGGTCTTACTTGGAGGCGACTCACGCTCTCCCCGTAGAAGTCAAGAAGTCGCTCGGCAGCAGATATGGCCGCAGACAAGGTCCTTGAGTTTTGTCTCAGGACTTCTTGTTGCGCTCACCTCTTCAACCCGTTAATAAACTCAAATGTCATGTCCGTCTCGGAATCTCAAGCATGCACGCCGAGAACTCCCTCACATAATTTCAGATGGAGTTGGTGTGCTTCACCTCCTTCAGCTTCTTCCAAGCAACGAACTCAGTTTTCTCGGGGTAGAAGTGATATTTCAATATCTTCTTGAAGTTGGCCCACGATGTCACAGTGATCGTGCCCGCTTCGATTTCCTTGTACCTGGCCCTCCACCACATCTTAGCATCGTCCATCAAGTACATGCTCGTTGTGTCGACCTTCAACGCTTCGTCGAGCTTACTTACCCGGAAGTATTGCTCCACATCGAAGATGAAGTTATCGACGGCTTTGAATCTCTCGCCCCATTGTAGGTACGATGGGGCGCTTTCACCTTGCGGACCGCCGAAGATTTCTTGCTATTGGCCACCGCTTTCATCAGCGTGGCACAAGTGTTCTCAAGCTTCTCGATCTTTCTATGGAGGTGAGTGTTATCCTCTTCTTGTCCGTAGGGGATCGCATCACCAATCGCTTGGACCTGGGCCTCCATCCCGTCCATCGCCGACTCAAAGATGCCCACGGTCTCTTCCAACTTCTCGAGGCTCTCCCTCATTCGGATCACGATTCCCTCTGAGTTTGGAAAGTTTCTTATTGAATGTTTCCTCCAACGCGTCAATGCAATCTTCCATACTTGGTTCGCCCATTTTCTCGATTACGATGAACAAATGCGGCTTGCAGATACCCGTCTGAAGACCGGGCTTTGATACCAAATGTCACGATCCGGTACTTTTGCCGAACCGTGGTGCGTACCCTTGCCCTACTCTTAGGCAAGAATGCAAGCAACGCAGGGACTCGTGCTAGTGAGGGATCGCCCACTAGCACGCAACTCGGGACTCGGTGTGTGTGTTGGGAATCCTAGTCACGATTATCAAGTTCCGGCTCACGAAAGCAATAAAAGTAAGCAATACGATTATTGAAAGCAAGAGACAAGCAATATCAAGCTTAAAGATGAGAGGACTAGCACAAGGACTAACACCTCTCACAGAGACTTATTTGATAGTTTCATAATTGTAGCAGTGAACGTTACATGTGTAGAATAGCGATACGTTTTCTAAAAGCCTAAAAACGTATCTTAAACATAAAACTAGGCTCCAAGATTCAACACGCAGAAAGTAATCTTGGAGTACTACATGAATATAAAAACAGAAACAAAAATACATAAAGGCACTATAGAAATCTAAGAGGTCGAAGTGAGTGAACCGCGTGCGCAAATATGGAGGATTTGGCGGGTCCTTACACATGGCGTAGGCTTATAGGCCGATTGAAGTATACGCGACAAGGAATTATTGCATGGAAGATGCATCCGATACAAAACTTGTGGTCTCAGAATACAGCTAAACTAAACAGTACTCCATATAAGTTAGACTAATCATTGTTGGCAAAGCAAACTAGATGAAAAATTGAAAAGTCTTGCAAGCTTGCATTTCCTCTTGTTCATAAGAGCAGCGAGAAAAATGATGAATATGGCGTCGTGTTATCGAACAAAAGATCAGAGGAACTAGTCTAATCTGCTTAGCATTGTACTTGAGTTCTGTAATCAAGGATATTAACATTATAGATACATCGCACCTCTGCCTCAATGATCAAACAAAAGTACTTCAGCAAAGCTGCGTCTCTAGAAAGATTTATACTAACCTGAGCCGCTATAATCATATACTCTATTTCTTTGCGTGCCTTCATTTTATGTAGCTTCAAGGAGTAGATTGGTGGATCTCCCCACATAACCAGTGCCTATACCTGACCACTCTTACTGACCACCTTTCTATTACCCGATATTGCGCAGCTTACTCAAAATTTCAGCAAAGTCACTCGGCGGAGGGCATGAAAAGTGCATGTGCTTGCCAGTACATGGATGCTCAAACCTACAGAAGAGCATTCAGAGTGCAAACTTTTGAGACTTTCACTGAAGATTACTAGGGGATAATAGTGTAAGTAGCATTCTTCTTACCCAAGAACCATAGCATGAAGGCAAGGTCTCTCAATGCTGGATATCAGATCAATGACCTCAATATGACAGCTGGCTCGGATTTTTGGTCGAATCTGTGATAATGCCATGTCCTTGGTGCCACCATACAAATCATCCCCTAGTAGAGGAATGCCCAAGTACTTTGCATGTGCTCGGATCTAATTCAAGCAAGGACCCAAATATTTTGAGTGACAAATATCTTATGACTCAATGGAAAGTTATTTTCTATGAATGAAATTTCACAAGTGTCACGAAGGCTAAAATTTGTAAAGTTCAGCTTGAGTTCTTTAATAACAGGTTTGGGGTTTTATCAATAGTGGATTGGGAGCAGGTTTTAAATATGAGTTTTGGATCGGACTTTTGATTTGGGTCGAGTAAGTTTCGGTTCGGTTTTAAACTCAATTGCCATCCTTCTACACGGTACACAAATCAGATGAACACATTCCTTTGTAGCTCAAGATTAGTTACAAACAAGTTTAACGGAGCCAAATGACATGCCAAGAATCATGCAACAGCTTATAATCATTCAATACTTTCTCTCTGTGCCATTGGATCAGAAAGGAAATACTCCAGTAAAAATAAAACAGTACCTGATGTGTACGCCCAGTTTCCAATTTCCATTCAACAACTGCAGCACCACCATTGGCTAGGACTTCAAGCACCTTGTACCTACATTTATAAGAAAGGGAAAATAATAGTCTGATAGCACCGTCTTCAGGCCTTGAAGCTCTCATCTGCATCATGTCGTAGCTTAGAAACTCCCTAAAGAACTGACCTCTAACATGCTATAGCAAGAAATTTGAAGTTGTGAAAACTGTAAATGGCTAAAACTGTTTTTTTCAGTTACAGATAGTGTCATATGAATACATATCAGCTCATGAAAAAAATAGTATAAGGTGATTACTTTGAAACGACTTAGGAATAATCGAAACCTATAGTGATGTGACATGGAATCCAAGTGACGAACAAGGCTATACTGTGAAAAAGTGTCAGAACGCGACATGGTATCTGAATGTCCAACAAGACTATTTTGTGAAAAAGTGTCAAACATGACGTAAGTGTTTTTGTCCTAAATTGAAGTGTCGAAATATCATGCCGTGTTTGACACACAACCCACAAAAATACTCTTCCCCAATATCCCCACATTTTTCTTCTCCTAAAATTTTGGTCCCAAACCAAATGTCCTGAATTAGAGTAAATGGAGGGAATAGATCATTAAAAAAAATGCAGTGTATGTATTGGTGGCGGTTTACCTGCTAGCAGCATCTCGTGCACGACCTGACTGACTAGGTCCAGTAACAGCAGTCATCCGAATTCGGTTACTTAAATCACGACCAATTGGTATATCTACACGGCCAGAAGTAGTGGTAGGCAATCCAGATGTGAGACTTACATAAACTCTATTGATTGTGTGGGACTTGAACTGTTGTGCCAAATGAGCATGCGAGTGTTCATCCTATTATCAAGACATAGTTAGAAACCGTTTTAAGTGTTCATTTACACAACTACCCTGATTCCAAATGCAGCAAGACACTGAAACTAGAAGCCTGACCTTAGCGACGACCAGCAATCCACTAGTGCCTTTGTCTAACCTATGAACTATCCCTGGACGAACTGAAAAACATGGCTCTTCGTGATAAATGTGCTCTATATCTGATTCTATATCAAGATCATCTTCAGAGACATCCTCCGCCTCATAAATTCTACCAATATTAGTTAGTGTACTCGGTAGACTACAATGATTTAAAATTGCATTAACAAGTGTACCCCTTGGATTTCCCGGTGCTGGATGGACGACCTGAGCATGGTATAAAATTACATTATTAGTATATAAAGCTAAATAGAAGAAATGTATAATATACTCAGCATACAAAGAAAATAAGAAAAATATATTTATTTTTCGGGCAACACCAAACAACGATACCCAAAATACAACAAGAGGCAACAGACACTCCTCCGCATATGGCTATTATCATCATAGCATGTGATGGCAAGCTACCATTGATCTCGTTTACTCTCCACACCCACCCAACCACCCCCAAGTCCCCAACAACACACACTTAAAATACATCAACTTAAGAGTATACAACCACAATATTGTACGGAGTAACATACAGCAGCGTTAAAAATCTTTAATGAGGAACTCGAGTTAAGCAACTAGCTCAAACAAAAACATAAAGCATATCTTTCTACCGCCAAGCATGATTATCTTCTCCCATATATTTCGCTATAACAAAAACCCTACATATATAGAAAGACCCTCGAATTGAAAAATATTTGAAGTAACGCGGTTTTACAAAGTAAGAAGTATGAGATAAAACAGTGACCATGTGGGGAGGTTTGTTGACAACCAAGATGTGGTCATCCTCGTACTGAATCTCAAGAGGTATGTCCTCTGCTTCAGCCCTCAAAGGTTGCAACTTTGCAATGGTGCAATTGACATCATCTCCTGTTCGAACAGCATACGAGACCTGGACAAACAGAAATCGAACAGGCAGGTGTTTAAAGATGAAACACATAACATTACATAGTATAAGCATGTGATTTGATTGTGCAACACAGTACACAAGTACACAACATTACGGCATATGGAAGCATAAGAAGACAGTCCAATGACAGAAGTCAATTGAAAGTAGAAAAACAACACCAAGAATATAGATATTAGATACAAGGTGCCAAGGTGCCAAGGTGGGAAGTAAGACTTTAGGCCCCGTTCTTTTTTACTTCATTTCAGCTCGGCTCTATTCAGCACTGTGTAGTTTAGCTTTAGTGAGTTCTATTTAGCTCATTTCTTTACAAAATTAAGTCTTACTCCAACTCAACTCTATTTAGTTTTGTTAACTTCAGTTCACCTCTATTTAATTCACTTCAAGCACGTTTCCGCCGAAAATAACAGGGCTAAGTAGTAGGAATCAGCACTGGCGTCTGGCAGAGCCAGAATTTTTGCCGGGGCCGAAAATTTTCAGTGTGGCCGAACCAGGAATACTATTATTCTAATAAAAAAGTAAACAAATGATTGGTACGGAATGCGAAAAAAGAAAAAGGAGAGTAAAGAGGGAGACCTTATCAACAACGCGGCCGTTGACGGATACGAGACCGGCACGAATACTGGATTGAACTCGAGCTCTACTGATTCCGGCAATTTTAGAGGAAATCCAGGCATCAAGCCTTGTTTTAGAGGGGCCACCATCGTCCACTTTCTCGTCCAATTGCACACCCTCGTAGCTCGTTCTTCCGGCAATGGAGGATTTGACGGAGAAGGATTTGACAAAGGTTGAAACCCTTGATTTAATAAGTGGGCGTGGAGGGAATTGGTGAAGTGTTGTGGATGATGTGAGTCCCAGCATTGTCGCCTCTTAAGATACTAGTACTAATTATGTGGTTGTTTAGGAGTTCAGGGCGAAGAACCGTTTGCAGTCTAACAGACTTGAGTACTCAAGCAGTATAGGATCAAGAGGTGGCAAACGGTTCATTCGAGCCAGTTTCGGTTTGGTTTCTTTCGGATCGGGTTATTTCGATTCACCCTTATTTTCGATTTCAGTTCGGTTCAATTTAGTTTGTATTTAGTTTTCACTTTTAATCGGTTGTAGATATTTCGTTTTGGTGCAGGTTAGAGTCGGGTTAATATCAGAGTAAATGACATTCGAGTCGGGTTAATAGCAGAGCAGATGAGATTCGAGTCGGACCATATTCAGATCAGATGTCAAGGTATTAGGTCTTTATTCAAAACATCGAATATTTCGATTTTGACTTTTGGAAAAAAAAAAATAGATTTATATAAGATGATATTTCTTTTTTTTGTGTGCAAATGTAAGCTTTGATTAATGAGGCACTTGGCCACTCAAACCAATTATCCTTTTACATATAAGGCAAATAACATAAAAGACTAAAACAATACACGGCTGAGACCTTCAATTACAATAAATTTCTACTCCTACACCAAAGATACTCTTCCTGTTTAAGGTTTCCAAGCTCCAACTGCAACAACCTCATCTTTGCCTGTCCTCAAACCCCTGGATTAACTGCTCAGGTCTGATCACATAAGCTTCCAGCCTACGTTTGTTTCTGCTCATCCAAATGTTATAGTATACAGCAACAATCAAAGACCAATACATCTTTCTAATGAAACCAGTCTTCATCCTCATCCTGATCAGCTCAGTAGGTATGTGGCCACCAATAGGTCTAATTTGAAGCCAATCATCCAGATACTCATAACATCTCCTGGCAAAGCAACAGTCCTGAAACAAATGCTGGTGATCTTCAACAATATAACCACACAGAAAACAATTGAGGCTGCCTGCATATCCTCTTCTCTGCAATCTATCTAAGGTAAGGAGTCTACCTCTGATAGCTAACCAGTAAATGAAACTATGCTTAGGAACATTCAGTCTACTCCATGTAATGTAGTACCAAGGCACCCTAGTATTGGCATTATCAGATAACCAATTATAGCCTTTCAGAATGGAATACCCATCATCCTCCTGCCACTCCCCTGTTTGGAATCCCTCCTTAAAAACATCCTTGACTCCACAAATCTTCCTCCAAGCCCAAGAACTTGAGCTACTAGGAGTATAAGTGAGCCAATTTCTCCCTTTCAAGTAGATCTTATCTATCCATTCAATCCAAAGGTGATCTTTCTTTAGCAGAATCCACCAAGCTAACTTCCTAACAGCAGCAACATTCCAGGTTTTACAATCATAAATGCCTATACCCCCTTCCTTTTTACTCTTACATAGGACATTCCAAGAAACAAGAGGAGCCTTTGAGTAGGTGTCCTCCCCTTCCCACAGGAAATTCCTACAAAGAGCCTTAATATTATCTAGGACACCCACAGGTAGGATGAAAATCTGTGCCCAATAGTTATGATAGTACTCAATACTGATTTAACCAAAGTAAGTCTCCATGTGTAAGATATTTTCCTCCTGTTCCACCCCTTTATCCTAGCAGTCATCCTTTCAACCAGCATTTTACAGTCATTCATAGCCAGTCTCTTGTGAGAGATGTTAATTCCAAGGTACTTAAAAGGTAAGCTTCCCTTAGCAAAACCAGTATGAGAAAGAATGAAGTCCTTAGTCTCCCTATCAACCCCTTTAATGATCAGGTCAGATTTATCATTATTAATCTGAAGGCCAGAAGCCTTAGAGAAAACATTAAACCCCTCTACAATCATAAAGATAGATTTAATATCACCCTTACAAAAAAATGAGAAGATCATCAGCAAACATTAAATGATTAAGATTAAGGCCTTTACATAAATGATGAAATTTAAAACCAGGTAGCTTACCAATCATACTTAAGATTCTGCTCAAATACTCCATACAAAGAGTAAAGAGAAGTGGAGATAGGGGGTCTCCCTGTCTCAGACCTCTCTTCCCCTGGAAAAACCCATAAGAGTTACCATTAAGCACAATGGAGTAGGAGGTGGTAGTGATGCACTGCATAATAATCTTCAAAAACCTATCAGGAAAGTTCATGCTCTGGAGGATTTTCTTTACAAAAACCCATTCAATGGAATCATAGGCCTTCCTCAAATCCACCTTTATCAGACATCTAGGAGATGGATTGGCTCTATTAGAGACTGACCAAATCCTGGCTAATTAGAATATTTCCCATGATGCTTCTTCCTTTAATAAAAGCAGATTGGGAAGGATTGACAATTTTAGGGAGCACCTTAGAGAGTCTAACACACAGCAACTTGGAGATGATTTTATAAAGAGTATTACAACAAGCTATAGGTCTGAAACCTTTAACACTTATAGGGTTTTTCTTTTTAGGAATCAGCACCACATTAGTAGTATTAAGTTGCTTAAGCATCTTTCCTGATCTGAAGAAATCCTGGATTGCCTTACAGACATCCTCACGTATGATCCCCCAACTAGTCTTAAAGAAACAACTGGTATAACCATCCGGGCCAAGACTCTTCTCATCAGGTATTGAGTCCACAATCTTCTTAATTTCAGCATCATTGGGAATATTGCACAAGTCCTCCCAGTCCTCCTGCTCTACTCTAGGACCTCCCTACATAATATGTGGAAAGAATTCAGAGGTATCAGCACATGAACCCAAGAGGGCTTGATAATATTCCTCAAATGCCTTTTGAATGTCTTCAGGCTTATCAAAAACATCACCATGCATGCCTTCAATTCTAAAAACTTTATTCTGAATCTGTCTTTGCTTGATGACTTTATGAAACATGGCATAATTAGTGTCACCATCCTTTGCCCATTGACATTTAGCTTTTTGTCATAAGTAGTCCTCATTTGCCTTTGCAAGCATCTTATAGCTACTTCTGATTTGGTATTCTTTATCCATGAGAGTAGAGTTAAAAGGATCTTGCTGAAGCTCTCTCTGACAAATCAGTAGCAGGACATAAGCCACTTCAGCATTCCTCTCAATATCTGAGAAAAGCTCCTTGTTCAAATTCTTCAGTAAAGGTTTAAGCTGCTTAAGTTTAAAGACCACTCTAAACATAGGGGATCCCACACTCTGTCTAGCCCACCCTCTTCTCACTACCTCTGGTACTCCTTTACTTTACTCTACATATTAAAGAATTTAAAAGGTTTCTTGCCACCAGAATTCATACCTCCTTCCTCAATCAGGCAACGACAATGATCAAAGTCTCCTTCAGGGCCATAGAAAGCATAAGCATTAGGTCTAAAGTTAATCCATCCATCATTAACCAAAACCCTATCAATTCTACTAAAGACTCTAGTGCCACTAGGTTGTTTATTGTTCCAAGTAAAGAAAGCCTCCAAGGTCTTTATATCACTCAGATCACAATTATTTATAGTATTTTGAAAAGATAGTGTCTCAGAATCCTTGACAGGCAAACCAATCTTCTCACTAGCATGCAACACATTATTAAAGTCCCCTAAAATGATCAAAGGTTCCACAGTAATTAATTCATAAGATCATTCCAAAGAGGAACTCTTTCCTCAATTTTATTCAACCCATAGACAAAGGTAATATAGTAAGTCCTATTATTGCTCAATTGCTGAACCTTGAGGTGAATCAGCTAAGAAGTCATCTCCATAACAACTACATTAACCCTCTGATTCTTCCATAACACCCATATTCTCCCACCATCATGATGACTATGGTTAGTAACATAGGACCATCCACAACAAACATTTCCTGCTACTTTATTTAGAGATAAGGATTTCACTCTTGTCTCTAGGAGCCCAAATATCTCAACACCAGCCTGATGAAGATACCACTTAATGTACTTCTGCTTAAGCTCATTATTCAGGCCCCTTATATTCCAAACTCCAAGTCTAGTCATGATGAGATGGGGGATTATCATCCCCTCCACCTCTATCAACCATTGTAGACTCTTTCCCTAGAGCACTATTAAGCTGCAATACAAATCCACTCTGCTGTCTATCATGTATCCTTTTTTCATGTCTAGTGAGCCTAGTAATGACCCTAGCAAGGGTCAGCACAGAACTATAAATCATAGGTGCAGGAGTATTATCTGGTGTAGACACTGCTCCACCAATATCCTTCTCCTTCCTGACAGTCCTCTGCGCACTGACTATCCCTAAACTCTTCTGTAAACTAGGAAATTCCTGCTGTTCATAGAGCTTCTCTACCTCCTCCATCCTTTTCCATACTTGCCTGATAGGGCCTGACACTGGTTTCATAGGGCCCCGATGCTTCCTACAAACCTACATATTATGTCTTATGCCTTTACAGTTCTGACATGTTACTGGGATCCAATCATACTCCACTTCCAAAGTTATCTTCTGTCCCTTCTCATCCTAAAAAACAATCTGTTTAAGGAAAATCTGATAAACCTCAACCTCTACAAGCACCTTTGCAAAACCTAGGAGTGTGCGCATTCTAGTTACATCATCAATTCGTTGAAAATTACCAATTAATGATGCCAACTTCGCCAAACATTTTTCCCCCCAGAACTTCAAATCCAAACCAACAAATTTGATCCAAATGGGAACCTTCTTAACTGAGACCTTAGCCATTTTCACATTAGGGTCCCAAGGCCTTAAGATAATTGGTTTCCCATCTAGCAAGATAATGCCCTTGTTTAATACAAGTTGTTGATGTTCAATCTCATCAAATCGAATCTCAAATAATCCATTCGGCAAGAAGGAAATTTTAGAAATAGAATAATCCACAAGAGTTCGTCTAAGGAATCCCTCTAACACCATACGAGGAGGATTAGCCCCCATAACATAGCCATAAACTGCAGAAGACCAATATTTAATCTCCTCTTGCACATCATCAAGCGTGATTTTAAGAGTATTACCTGTAGCCATACATTCTACTGTCTCTCTTTCCTCAATAGATTCCAATTGATCCCCCCTAGCTCGATTCATCACTTGTTTCCTTCGTTTTGAAATGACCTCCTGCCATTGTTCCTCCTTCTTAGCATCCGTCGTACCAGAACCCACCATTTCCTCCTGTAGTTTTTGTTGAACCGCCTCCTTTGCAATCTGAACATCATTTTGTCGGGAATCCATTAATTTCGCCTGAACCGATTTTCCTGTAGATCCGTTTTTACTAAGTGAATTTGTACTATTTGATGTATTATTATTACTTTTTGTTTGTGTATTATTAGATGTAGTATTATTTTTACTATTTGATTTTGTAAAACTATGAGAATGATTAGCAGCATTGTTTTTAACCATTGCACAAAAACCAAGAACCCTAGAAAATTAGGAGTACTTCTCTCTAACTTTCTCTCTCATCATTCTCAAAAGTTAAGATGATATTTCTATTTCTATTGAACAGTATAATACTTATTCTAATAACTTAGTGATATATATTCGAATAATTTGAATAGAAACATGCAACTGAGACTTAGAAGGCACTCTTGTATAATATTTAATAAATTTAGAGACGTCAAACGGGTGACGCTCATGCATAAAACGATACCTAGACTCCCAGGTACATTCGGGTCATTTTAGGTTTCAATATTCGGTTTCAGTCATCAATATACGGGTTGAAGTCGGTTTCGGGTATGTTTCGGTTCAGGTTGAACAATTCAGGTTCATTCGATTTTGGTTTTATTTCGGATATTACAAATTCGGTTCAGTTTCGAATCAATTCAGGTTGATACAGGTAGACCTGGCAAAAGCAACCCGACCCGTGACCCGAAATTGACCCGAACTACAACACCCGAATGTGACCCGAAACCCGATTGGACTCGACCCGGCCCGAACATGACCCGATCTTTCTTGACCGGTAACTGACCCGACCCGAAAATAACCCGATTCAAAACCACTCAACCCGAAAATGACCGACAAAACATAACTTTAAGTGAACCAAAAAGACTTAAGATGGCCTTTTGTCTCTTATTCTTTGCCCCGAAAATTACCCGCCCCAAAATAACCCGACCCGCTTGACCCGAAACGGACCCGAAACCCGAAATGACCCGACCCGACACGAATTAACCCGAAATCAACGAGAGATCCGAATTGACCCGACCCGAACCCGATCCGATTGACCCGTTTGTCAGGTCTAGATTCAGGTATCAGATGAAGTTTAATTTATACCATTCGGATGTATGGTCAGGTGTCGATTCAGTTAATTTCGATCGATTATTTGGGTTCGATTTACTTTTGCCAAGTCTAGTACTACAGGCGTATAACTCTACTAACAAACCAAATAGGAGCGGGTTAACCCACAAACAAGGCCAAGTCAATGGCTCTTTATCCCATCACATACTGGATTTACGGACCATACGACCATGAGGCCATCCCACGTCACATCCCCCTATAACTAAAAGAATAAGTCTATCCACAAATTTCCCTCCAAATTCACCTATCTTAATAAAGAAACAAATAACTTATATATTATGGTGTGAATTTCCCTATTGTAATAAACAAAAAACAAATGAAATTGATGTACATGTGATATATTTATAAGGATAACATTAATTTTATAATTTAATAAAATTAAGCAACTAAACAATTTTAGTGGTCATACTGGCCAAGCTACATTAGTACGTATGCCACGTGACAATGGTCATCCTTTATAAACTAAAATTAAGTTTTGTTGCTAAAAATAACAATAAATAAAACTGTAAGTGTGACAAAATATGAAAAATAGAGAAACATAAAAAATAAATAATAAAAATAATAAAAAACTTCGTCATAAGTACCGTATCTAAATAATTTGCGACCATAAAACCATAAGGGTTTTATTAAAATTAAAATGAAAAACCAATCGATTATATATAACCATACTAAGTTCTAATAACATGTTTTAACGTTTAATATAAAAATATAATATTATTTTTTTACCTTTTCTGCTCTTTTTTTTCATATGTAACCTACTTAAGGAAACCATGCAATTGCATGGGTTCTAAACTAGTATGCTAACAATCTAACATGATACAGAGTATTAATTTTACTCTTTTTTTTTGTGCTAATGAGGGGTAACCCTCGGTTAATTTGTGTGACAACCCTCGCGAATGCGGAAATAAAACATACAAGCATGTGATTTAATTAGCGGATATACGGTGTTTTTAAAACTTTTTACATGCAATAGAAAATACGAGCAGTGTCAAATATTATAAACCAAAGTACGAAATACACTACAACAAGAGACGTAGTCTCTCCAAATGTTATCAAAGTAAAAGTGATTAGCAAACAAGCTAAATAACGTATAGAGGTGTTTCATCCAGGAACAACGCCCACTAGCTGACACCCGAACCCAAAATACCAAGCAAAATGCCATCCAATCAAGCAACCTGTTCATCCATGAAAAACATGAACGCCACAATCAGTGGGGAGTAACTCCGGGTTCTCCCAGCCATATCACATTAAACGTACATAAAAGGAAATACAAAAGTAGAAGCATGCATATATAGATATACATGTGAAATACGATAAGGATAGATAGGCAATTCAATATATAATGATAAGAGCATATGAAGTACAATCCGTAACCATCATGCTACAGATAGACTCGGGGAAGACACTCTTAGGCAACCGAATACGCTCACTAGGGCTTGCATCTCACCGTTAGCGGTATAAGTTTGATAAGATTGAGACTCGACAAACAAACCATGCCAAGTCATTCAATGATCACGAATAATCAATCATGTAATCATCCATCCAAACATACCAATACATCGACGACATCTCTCACGGTAAATAAAACGCACTAGCACCGTGTACATGGCATGTATGATTAAAAGGCATCCACGGGATAAACATTTCCCTGAATGCATACACGATTCAATTCATTTCGTATATGTAGAATAATTTCCTCCCGGTAGAACGACGATATAAATACCCGGTCCTAGTCTATATCTGGCCAGAATCCCGAAATCACATTTTCCGGTTCGACATGCGATAAACATTTCGCATCCAAGACTCGGTCAATCATAGACGCCGAGTACCCCAAATTTGGTCGGCATTCACGAAAGAGACGGAAAAGAGCACAAACCTCATAACAAGCGGTACGCTACATGCAAATGACACCACCTCGCAAGTACACAACATTTGACGGCCGGGTCGATCAACGCAAAGCGTTCGCCTCCCAACAACGTCGTCGTATGCCCACTAACACATGCAATTAAGCAGTAAGGATACATCCCCGTTCCGACATTCCCAGACATTCCAGCCTTAACGTGGAGGTAGCCAAGGGAATGAAGTACAAAGCACATAGGAAATTAGTACTCAAACCGTAACTTGTGTAAAAACCGACTCAAAGTGGGACATACCAAAACCGTCACAAAACATGAGAATAGGGAATTATATAAATTTAACTATGATAAAAATGAGTCAATACATGATACATAAGCATTAGAACAAGTTTATGAAGCACCATAAATAAGAAACATAGATCCCCTCTCCAAAACAACGTTGTTTGGAAACCAACTAAAATAAGGGTCCACTTCAAACGGTCATAACTAGAGTTATAGACATCCAAATGCAGAAATTCCAAGTGGAGGTGATAGCTTATCCTTTTACGGTTTCAACGGGATGTCAAAAGCCTAAAACAAGCAAGTAACAAAGGAGATATGATCATTTTACGAAAAGGGGTCAGTGCAAGAAAACTGCAGTCGACTTGGGAAACTGGCAGCAAGCAACGCTGCCAGCGCCAGGCAACACTGCCAGCGTCCAGGGAACGCTGCCAGCGTCCTGGTCTGGCAGGCACGGGTCATACGAATTTCACAATTTTCACTAAGGCATAACACAAATATCATCTAACATCACAAATCATCAATTCTCATATCAATTATCAACTAACAACAACCATCATTAACAACACAAATCCTAAGATTTCTAATCATATTCTAAATACGATTTCTAACATAGAAAACACATAAAAACACGTAAATGATATCGAGTAATCCTTCACCGTTACCTTTATGCGTCTTTAAACGATTTCTAAGCCTTCCTCCACTAGATAGTAATCTTTGTCGGGGTCTAGAAAGTCTCCACCTAAACAAAGACGACAAAAGATGAATATAATTCACCTTTGAGAAAGACGGATAAATTGAAAAGCGAGAAAGACGATAATTTTATTACCAATACGGATAGAGGAAGATGAGAGGGAAGGAATAAGACGAACTTTGGTGAATTTGAGCAAGAAATGAAGGCGTAGGATCGATATTAAGACTTGAGCAAATATGGAGGCTAGGTTTTGGTGGTTTGTATGAGTAAGAAGAAGTGATTTGTGAGGGAGTTACGGTTATGAGGGAGTATAAGAAGAAGTAAGTGGAAAAATATGGGAAAAGCCCAAAAATGTCTTAAGACGTAACTTACTCGGAATCTCGCGTAAAGTCTAAATACGAACTCAGAAATTTTAAATTAGACACGGAAAATTTAATTCTAAACTAAAACTAAATTTCGCTGAAAAGTATCCGTATAATATTTTTACTATAAAAATAGGGTACATTTGCGGGTGTTACAATTTGACTCATTACTATAGCCCAAAACTCACATCACTTATTTCTTCCCTCTTTTCTTATTGGGTAAGTCGTGTTTTCTTCCCTCTTTCCCGTTTTGGATGTGGAGTTGTGTGTTTTATGTGGTCATAATTCATTGTAGGTAAGGTAGTGTATTTAGTGTGGTCCAAATTCATTTTCTTAATTCTTGTGTAAAAAGGAAAGGGGAAGAAATGAGTGATTAGGAGGCAGTATTTTTATTTTATTTTGCAAAATGGCGTGGCCATTAGGTATTGGTTGGGAGCAAACAATAAGGGATTGATGATGTGTATTGTGGAACCCGCACCCGCTATGTGCAAAACACACATGTTTTTGTTAAGCACAAAACGTTATCAACAAAGGAAAACTCAACTAATTAATAACCTCTTATTCCTAAGAAACGACCGAGCAAAAGTAGAAGGAACATTGAAGGCATAAGACCTCGATGAAAGAAGCTATAGAAGGAGATGCAAAGCAGAACAGAACGTCATCTGAATCATACTATCAAATGTACAAAAGTACCTGACAAGAATACTCACAAAGCAGCCGCATTATTCACTACCGTTTTACTCTTGTTGCTTACTCATTTGTACCGAATTCCCCATTATAGTGCATTTCCTATTCAACCACCTCACGTTTTTTTTTTCTTGCAATGGTGTATGATCTTTGCCTTCAATCTGGCTACAATTTCAGGTTGTCTAATTGTGCTAGAATTCCGCATCTATTACTCTGCATCCAAATCTTGTAATAACAGTAGTTTATCAGCGACCCATAGAATAATCTCTTACATTTTTGGGGCCTTTATTAACGGTTCCCCTTGTTCTGAGTAACTGTAGGTATGTTACAGTAGGTTAACTTTTTTATCTCTTTGATGCCTAGTCTACTATACAAAGAAAATACTTCCTTTATTCAATTCCACTCTACCACTTTTCATTTCGTACACTATTCACAAGTGATCCTCTAATTGCAATTTTCTCTCAATAAATAAGTGAAAATATATTAATGTGTGATCTTGTTTGATTCATCTTTACGAGTACATTAACAATATCTAACTTTTATAATTTATGAAAAGACGTAGTTAACAATATTTACCACGTAAAAACATGTCTCGCCAAATGTGAAAAAGTAAAGTGGTAGATGGAGTTGAAGGAAGAAAGTATGAGCATGTGATTTTGACCCTTTCCACATAACCAACAACAATCATCAATGTAAACTTCAAAGCTTTTGAGTTTTTCTTTAACATTCCGACTGTGGTCATAACTAATACTCCCTATGTCCCATCAATTGTTATCCTTTAATTTTGGCACAAAGACCAAGGAATAAGTGGAGGGCCATTTGTGGTTACACTTAGTTGATGACAAGTGGACAATAGTCTCATTGGGTTATCAAATTACTCATAAAAAACCTTCCAAATATAAAAAAGGACAACAATTGACAGAGGCACCCGAAAAAGGAATAAGACAACAATTGACCGGGACGGAGGGAGTACTTGGTAATAGTTAGATCAATTTAACCGATATCTGAAACCAATACTGGGTAAACTTTTGTAAAACAATTTGGCGTCCTATAATGATAATTTTCTACTACCCAATCTCTCGTAAATTATTGGGTTTCTTGTCAGGGAGTATTGAATTTGTGACAACCCTCGCGAATGCGGAAATAAAACATAACAAGCATGTGATTTATATAGCGGAAAATACAATGTTTTTAAAACTTTTTACATGCAAATAGAAAATACGAGGAATACCAAATAATTACAAACTAAAATAGAATATACTACAAAGAGACGTAGTCTCTCAAAATATTATCCAATATCAAAGTTAATAGCAAAATAGCTAAACAACGTCTAGAGGTGATTCATCCAGGCCAACGCCCGCTACGTCACACCCGAACTCAAAATACCATAAGCAAAAAGCCATCCAATCAAGCAACCTGTTCATCCATGAAAAACATGAACGCCACAGTCAGTGGGGAGTAACTCCGGGTTCTCCCAGCCATATCGCATTAAACGTACATAAAAGGAAATACAAAAGTAGAAGCATGCATATATATAGCTATACATGTGAAATACGATAAGGATAAACAGGCAATTCAATATATCATGATAAGAGCATATGAGATACAAGTCCGAATCCATCATGTTATACAAAGACTCGGGAAAGACACTCTTAGGCAACCGAATACGCTCACTAGGGCTTGCATCTCACCGTTAGCGGTATAAGTTTGATAAGATTTAGACTCGACAAACAAACCATGCCAAGTCATCCAAAGATCACGAATAATCAATCATTTAATCATCCATCCAAACATACCATACGTTGACGACATCTCTCACGGTAAATGAAACGCACTAGCACCGTGTACATGACAATTATATTAAAAGGCCTCCACGGGGATACACCATTTCCCGGAACGCATACACGATGCTACATTTCGTATATGTAGACTAATTTCCTCCTGGTAGCACGACGATAATAATACGGTCCTAGTCTAAATCTGGCCAGACTCTCGGAATAAACGTTTTCCGATTCGACATGCGATGACATTTCGCATCCAAGACTCGGTCAGTCATAGACGCCGAGTACCCCAAATTCGGTCGACATTCACGAAAGAGGCGGAAAAGAGCACAAGCATCATAACAAGCGGTACGCTACATGCAATGACACCACCTCGCAAGTATACAACATTTGACGGCCGGGTCGATCAACGCAAAGCGTTCGCCTTCCAACAACGTCGTCGTATGCCCACTAACACATGCAATTAAGCAGTAGGATACCTCCCCGTTCCGACATTCCAGCCTTACGAACGTGGAGGTAGCCAAGGGAATGAGAGTACAAGGCACATAGGAAACTAGTGCTCAAACCGTTACATTTGTAAAACCGACTCAAAGTGGAACATATCAAAAACTGTCAGAAAACATGCGATACAAGCGAAAGGATTATCATATATTTGAAACATTAATATTCAAAGTCAAACCCGAAAGTCAACAAAAGTCAAAGTCAAAGTCAAACCCGAGACCCGAGACCCAAACCCGTCAATTGGAGTGGTCTAAAAACAAATCATCAATGCAAGAATACTAAGTCCAAAGGGTCAAGGAAAGTCAAGGCGGAAACTAGAATTCAAAAGTTCAACTTTGGGAAAACTGGCAGCAAGAAACGCTGCCAGCGCCAGGCAACGCTGCCAGCGTCCTGGTCTCAGGCACGCGATCCTAAATTCTTTCAACTTAACATCAACATACTACAATCAGCTTTTATCAACACAAACCATCAATTCTCATATCAATTAACAACTAACAACAACCATCATCAATAACACAATTCCTATGATTACTAACCTTATTCTAAATACGATTTCTAACATAGAAAACACATAAAACACGTAAATGATATCGAGTAACCCTTCACTGTTACCTTTTCGCGTCTTCAATCCGCGTCGATGTCCTCTTCTATCAAGAAGTAGTCTTTGTCGGGGTCTTGGAGGTCACCACCTACAATTAGATAATAAAAGATGAATATAATTCACCTTTGATAAAGACGGATAAATTGAAAAGCGAGAAAGACGGTAATTTTATTACCAATACGGATAGAGGACGATGAGAGGGAAAGAATAAGACGAACTTGAGCGAATTTAAGCGAGTAACGAAGGAGTAGCGATGATTTAAAGCTTGATCAAAATATGGAGGCTAGGTTTTGGGGTTTACTTGGTGAGGAAGAAGAAGATTGAATGTGAGGGAGTTAGGGTTATGAGGGAGTATATGAAGGAGTAAGTGGAAAACATGAGAAAAAGCCCAAAAACGTCTTAAGACGTAACTTACTCGGAATCTCGCGTAAAGTCCGAAAACGAACTCGGAAATTCTAAATTAGACACGGGAAATTTAATTCTAAACTAAAACTAAATTTCGCTGAAAAGTATCCGTAAAATATTTTTACTATAAAAATAGGGTACATTTGCGGGTGTTACAATCACCCCACCTTTTAAAAAGTTTCGCCCTCGAAACTTGAGCGAAAGAAAGATACCTTAATCGAATAGGCTTGGATATTTACTACGCATAGAAACTTCCGTTTCCCAAGTCTCTTCTTCAACATTGGCACATCTCCACAAGATTTTCACTAAAGGCACCACTTTACTTCTCAACTTCTTATCCTTGCGATCTAGGATGCGGATAGACTTTTTTTCAAAGGACAAATTCGGCTCTAGCTCGGGCATTTCAGCTTGAAAGACATGGCTTGGATCACTAACGTACTTTCTCAATTGAGAAACATGGAATACATCATGAACCTTAGCCAAATTCGGGTACAAGTCCAACTTGTAAACAACGGCACCAATCCTTTTCACAATATCAAAGGTTCCAATGTATTTCGGGCTCAATTTACCCTTAACACCAAACCGTTTAACACCCTTCATTGGAGATACTTTCAAGAACACTTTATCTCCAACTTCAAATTCTAACGGTCTTCTTCGGATATCGGCATAATATTTTTGACGGTCTTGAGCGGCTTTCATTCTATCACGAATGACCTTCACATGATCAATAGTCTCGACAAGAACATCGGGGCCTAAGTCACGAACATCACTCAATTGATTCCAACATATAGGACTTCGACATTTTCTTCCATAAAGAGCTTCATAAGGAACCATCTTGATCGAGGCATGATAACTATTGTTGTAAGAAAACTCCACCAACGGTAGACTCTTTTCCCAACTAGATTGGAAGTCGAGTGCACAAGCCCTAAGCAAGTCTTCTAAAGTCTGGATAGTCCTCTCGGTCTGACCATCAGTAGCGGCATGAAATGCAGTACTCATTAACAATTTACTACCCATGGCTTCTTGTAAAGCTTTCCAAAATCTTGAACAAAATCTCGGATCTCGGTCGGATACGATCTCCTTGGGAACACCATGGTATCTAACAATCTCATCAACATAGGCTTTCGCTAGTCGATCTAAACTCCAAGTCTCTTTGATCGGAATGAATCTAGCACACTTGGTCAAACGATCAACAATAACCCAAACGACATCTTTACTTCCAACGGTCCTTGGCAAAGCCATAACAAAATCCATAGAAATAGATTCCCACTTCCATAGTGGAATATCCAAAGGTTGTAGCAATCCACCGGGCCTCTTGTGTTCGATTTTCACTTGTTGGCAAGTAAGACATCTTGCAACATAAGACACAACATCGCCTTTCAGATTCGGCCACCAGAATTGTAACTTCAAATCTTTATACATTTTATCACCTCCGGGGTGAATAGAATAAGGGGAAATGTGAGCTTCATCAAGAACTCGCTTTCTCAAATCAAGAGCATTAGGCACATACAAACGGCCATGGAATCGAAAAACACCTTTATCATCAAACTTGAAATCTTTAGCTTTTCCTTCTAGAAGTTTGGCTTGAATTGACTTGTAGGTAAGATCATCAACTTGGCTTTCGCGGATCTCACAGGGGAAAACAGGTTTGACAGTCATTGCATAGCACCAACATAATCAAATCCACGTTCCACGAATTCCAACTTCAACTTTCGAAACTCAATACAAAGATCAAAGGGCAATACCGACATAGCATTCAAGGAATGAGAAGATTTCCTACTAAGAGCATCGACAACAACATTAGCCTTCCCTTCATGGTATAACAACTCAAAATCATAATCATTCACCAATTCCAACCATCTTCTTTGTCTCATATTCAACTCCTTTTGAGTAAATATGTACTTCAAACTCTTGTGATCGGTGAATATACGACAATGAACACCAATAAGATAGTGTCTCCACACTTTCAAAGCATGAACAACGGCGGCCAATTCCAAATCATGAGTAGGATAGTTCACTTCATGAACTCTCAACTGTCTCGAGGCATAAGCCACCACCTTCCTACTTTTCATAAGTACACAACCCAAACCCATCTTGGAAGCATCACAATAGACATCAAAGTCTACTCCATCTTCAGGCAAAGTCAACACCGGGGCAGTAGTCATCCTTTTCTTTAACTCTTGAAAAGCGGCTTCACAAGCTTCATTCCATAGGAACTTGGTTTCCTTCTTCAATAATTGGGTCATTGGTCTAGCAAGCTTGGAGAAATCCTTGACAAATCTACGGTAATAACCAGCTAAACCAAGAAAACTTCGGACTTCTCTTACATCGGTCGGACTTTTCCAATCAACAACAGCTTCAATCTTCGAAGGATCCGCCATTACACCTTCTTTAGAGATCACATGCCCAAGAAAGGACACCTTAGGTAACCAAAATTCACACTTGGAAAATTTAGCAAACCACTTTTGACGACGGAGGACACCCAAAATAGTCCTTAGATGAATAGCATGCTCTTCTTCGGTCTTGGAGAATATAAGGATGTCGTCAATGAACACCACCACACACTTATGAAGATATTCACTAAATGTGCGGTTCATTTGATCCATGAAAATAGCGGGACCATTTGTCAATCCAAATGGCATCACCTTGAACTCATAATGACCATACCTTGTACTAAAAGCGGTCTTTGGAATATCGGCATCACGAACGGGAATTTGGTGATAACCGGATCTCAAATCGATCTTGGAAAAAGTAGAAGCACCCTTTAGCTGATCAAACAAGTCTTCAGTTCTTGGCAACGGATACCTATTCTTGATTATAATCCGATTCAACTCACGGTATTCAATACAAAGTCTCATAGAACTGTCCTTGTTTTTCACAAAGAGAACGGGAGCACCCCAAGGCGAGGCACTTGGACGAATGAAACCTTTCTCAATCATATCATCAAGCTGCTTCCTTAACTCTTTCAACTCGGTTGGAGCAATACGGTAAGGAGCTTTGGCTATGGGTCCGGAACCAGGTACAAGATCAATAGAAAACTCAACATCACGCTCGGGAGGAATCCCGGGCAAGTCTTCAGGGAATACATCAACGAATTCACGAACTATAGGCACATCTTCAATATTTGGCAAAGAGGTAGTTGAAGAAGTCACAATACACAAGTATGCTTGGTGACCCTTTCTTACCATACTTACCAATTTCATTGCGGAAATCAAAGACACACCTTTTCAGGGATGAGATCCCTTATAGGTTATTCTAACTCCTAAAGGACTCTTTAAATAAATCTTTTGATCTCTACACTCAAACCTAGCATGGTACAATGCTAACCAATCAATACCTAGAATTATATCGAACTCTCCTAGAGGAAACTTAAGGAGATTAGCGGGAAAGATAGAACCCGCAATAGATATTGAGACATTAGGATATAGAGTAGAACAAGAGATAATTTCTCCGGATGGTAAGGATATGGGAGTATCCTCACTAGAAGTAGGCTTGATAGATAATTTATTAGCATAAGTCGAAGACACAAACGACATAGAAGCACCGGTATCAAATAGAATAAGACACGGTTGCGCTAAGATTGAGAACATACCCGTAATTATATCCGGATGAGCATCGGCTTCGGCTCGGCTCAGAACGAAGATAGAACCCTTAGGTTTGGCAATTGGAGGGGGCAACTTACGATCAAGGCAATCCTCATAACGTTGACCACCCTTTTGGCAAAAGAAGCAAATATAAGGTCGGTTGAAACAAGTCACACCGGGGTGGTGTGGTTGTCTACAACGGTTGCATAAGCGACCTTGAGCTTGAGGAGGAGCATAAGGACTATGAGCCACATTAGAAGTAGCTCGGGGAATGAAAGGAGCGGGAGCTCTTGTATTTGCATTTGAAGGAGGATTGAATCTCCTCTTGTTGGCATAAGAGTTGGAAGAAGACGGAGTAAACGGTCTCTTCCCATAGACATTTGGCCTAGGAGTGAAAGAATGAGAGGGATTATTCTGAAAGTCCATAGACCTTAATTAGACTCCTCTAATTATTTACTAAATTACTTTTTAATTTAGTTTATAATGATCTATGTAACAAGCATGCAAATATAAAGACATTTATATAAAGGAAGAAATTTCCTCACATTGATATGGAAAATATAAGGGCACAACAAGAACTCCTTCTTGTTGTTCTTGAGCTAATAATATGGATCATACAAATAATCCCCAAAGTAGAAGATCTCCTCTAAGTTGCACCAAGATTAACCCAAATAATCTACCCTTATTATTAACTAGATAATAAGATAGATATTAAAATACTAATATTATTGCTATATTACTACACTAGTAATACTTAGTAAATATTAGTGTTTGAGAGTTTTAGTAAGAAGATGAGGTTTTTGAGAGAAGTAAGACAATTGCACAAAATGAAGTAAGTATAAAATGAACACAAATGCTCATTTTATAGCCATCATGGCCGGTCCATATTGTCCAAATAAGGACTCTTATTTTGCATAATTTGATCACATGCATTAGAGTGGAGTGTTGTAGAAAGGATGATGATTATATTCAACTTGTTATGTCACCTTCAAAAGGTAACTAAGGAGTGTAAACATGAACAAAAATCATCACCCTTGTAACTACTTCAAAACCGGCCCTCTTGGCCTAGTTAGGTCCATTTTGAGTTTTGATATTTGTCTCACAAATACTTATTGATCATATGGTTAATTATCTTGTATAATTAAGTGTTAATTTGATCATATAACAATTATATGACTCAATTAAATAAATAATATGTACTTAACATTTTAAGTAATATTTTACCAGTATATCAATATATAATGGGTCCCACAATGCTTAGTTAATTTATTTTACAACTCCTTGTAAATATAATTAACTAATTACCTCTATCTCAAAACCTCAACTAATTTAGTAATTTAACGATTAATTACTAAGTTAAATCTTATTTAATCGGATTAAAATAAGATATAAATTTATTAGTCAATTATCGCATAATTGAAAAATAAGCTTAATCGAATTTGAGTTCTTAACTCATTTTCTAATAATTAACTCTCGTACATATCGAATATATGTAATGTACTAATTAACTGTATCGTATACAAATAATTAGTTACTATTTGGATTTCATCCTTTAGGTGTGACCGAAAGGGATCAGTTGATCACTGCCGTCAAACGACAATAACGTCAAACTCTAGTTAGCCAACCGTTATTGATTTACGTTAATCAACTGACTAATCATATATATAGTCAATAATTATCCCAATTATATTCCATCATAAGATTTATTATGTGGCGCACTATTGTGGAGGACACCTACTCCAACAATCTCCCACTTGTCTGACACAAGTGTGCGTCACCGATTCTCTTGTCTCTTTATCACATCTCCCACTCAACGCAAGGTGTCTTTTAGGTCGCACTTGCGATTGACAATATCTAGAGTGGTTTTCTCGATAGGGAGAGTAACTGTCTGACCGGAAAATCTACCATAGATCTCTTTCCGATCGTGGCCACGCATTTACAGTAACTTCTCCTCGAGTGGCCTAAAGATGTTTTTACCCAACGTGGGTGGACAATTCCTGTTGAGCCATCTACTCTGTATGATGCAGATCACCATGATCCAGAAGAAGTCCATCGGCCTCCTTTTACGGCACGACCTAGAACATCAACCAAAACCAATCGGAAACTGCACCGACTCAGATAGACGGTCGCCAGTCAAAAGAATCGACTTATAGGAATAAGATAGAAGCCCCTGCCACGACCAGGCATCAAATAATTGATTTAAGGGTCTCTACAATGTCACTGTCCGACAGAGTGTCTTACAGTCTGTCTATGTAAACGACCAGTCATCTCCATGACCCCATGGTGCTGAACCAACCATCGATCGACTTACAATCTAGTCATTTCGAGACGTCACCTCATTGAGTGACTAGGGACAAAATACTAAGTTCGTCCATCACTTGAATAGGGTCCAACAATCTATTCGGATAAACAAAGTATTAACTTTAGTCACAGCTAAATAAACGAGTTTTAAAATAAAGAACTCGAATAACGAATTTCCTTATCAATATGAAATATTAATACAACATTCAATTATTACATATTACCTATCTAAAGGAATTTCTGGCACCGTCTCAATCCCATTGTGACGACATGACCATCATGCTTAGCCTTTGATAAAGGCTTGGTTAAAGGATCAGCAATGTTGTCATCTGTCCCAACCTTACAAATGTCAATTTCCTTTCTGTCCACGTAATCTCTACTTACATGATATTTCCTAAGTACATGTCTAGACTTGTTACTAGACTTGGGCTCTTTTGCCTGAAAAATAGCCCCACTGTTATCACAATAAATTGTGATAGGATCTTTGGCAGTAGGGACTACTGATAGTCCTTCCAAGAATTGCCGAATCCACACAGCTTCCTTTGCAGCTTCAGACGCTGCAAGGTACTCTGCTTCTGTTGTAGAATCCGCTGTAACGCTTTGCTTGAAACTCTTCCAGCAAACAGCTCCTCCATTCATCATATAAACGTAGCCGGATTGGGAATTTCCATATCATCCTATCTGTTGGAACTGGCAATCTGTGTAAACCCTTTACCGTAACTCGTCTCGCCTCCAAACACTAAAAACGAATCCTTGGTCCTTCTTAAGTACTTAAGGATGTTCTTTACGGCTATCCAGTGACTCTCACCTGGATTTGCTTGGTAACGACTTGTCATGCTCAAGGCATATGCAACGTCGGGACGAGTGCACATCATAGCATACATTATTGATCCAACGGCTGAAGCGTAAGGGATCAATTTCATGCGTTCAATCTCCTCGGTTTTCGTAGGGCACTCTGACTTGCTCAAAGTGATCCCACTTCCCATAGGAATAAAGCCTCTCTTAGAGTCTTTAATGTTGAACCGATCAAGAATCTTATCAATATAAGTCGCTTGACTTAATGTCTAGTAATCCTTTAGATCTATTCTATAGATCCGGATCCCTAAGATGCGCTGGGCCTCTCCTAAGTCTTTCATTTGGAAATGTATTCCTAGCCACTCCTTTACAGAAGTGAGCATTGGAATATCATTCCCAATGAGTAGTATGTCATCTACATACAAGACTAGAAAAGTTACTTTACTCCCACTAAACTTCATGTATAAACACGGTTCCTCGACACTTCGAGGGAAACCATTTTGTTTAATTACATGATCGAAACGATGATTCCAACTCCTGGATGCTTGCTTAAGACCATAGATGGATCTCTTAAGTTTGCATACCTTCTTAGGGTTTGATGGATCCACAAAACCTTCAGGTTGTTGTCAGGTCGCACTGTCCTCTTCTCAGAATCCCATTCCGAGAGGCGGTTTTGACATCATTTGCCCAAATCGCATAATTATTGAATCGCTAACCGCTAAGATAATCCCTTATGATCGAAGCCAGGCGACTTGGCGAAGGTTTTTCCGTATAGTGAAGCCCATGAACTTGGTGAAACCTTTTTTTCGGCATTTCCACCAATCGCTTTTATAAACGATCATTATGTTTGTCTATGCCACTTTTGATCTTATAGATCCACTTACACTGAAGAGGTCGTACCTCCTTAGGTAAATCAACCAAGTCCCATACTTGATTGTCGTACATAGAATCCATTTCGGATTGCATGGCTCCTAGCCATATCTTTGAGTCGGGACTAGAAATGGCAGCTTTGTAGGTAGTAGGTTCGTTACTTTCAAAAAGTAACACATTATAGTCATCACCTTCCTCTATAATACCAAGGTATCTATCAGGTTGATGACTAATTCTGCTTGACCTCCTAGGTTCCGAAGGAATAATGACCGTGTCAGACGAAGAGGGAACGTTTTCCTCGTCGTCCTTTTCGGTTTGTGGCTCTTGGACTTCATCAATTTCAAATTTTCTCCCACTCTGTCTTTTAGAAATAAAATCATTTTCTAAAAAGACTGCATCACGAGACACAAACACTTTGTCCTCGTGTTTATTGTAGAAGTAATAAGCACGTGATTCCTTTGGATATCCTACAAAAATACATTTGTCAGATTTGGGTGCGAGTTTATCGTCAGACTTATTCTTAACAAAAGCTTCGCATCCCCAAATTCTCATAAATGACAAATAAGGGACTTTTCCTGTCCATATCTCATATGGAGTCTTGTTTGCCGCTTTAGTCGGGCTTCGATTTAGTGAAAATATTGCAGATAAGATAGCACAACCCCAAAAATAATCAGGAAGCTCTGTTAGACTCATCATAGATCGAACCATATCTAATAAAGTTCGATTTCTCCTTTCGGATACCCCGTTTAATTGAGGTGTTCCAGGAGGAGTCCATTGTGATACTATACCACAATCTTTCAGGTGTGAATCAAATTCATGGTTCAAGTATTCACCACCACGATCGGATCGTAGGGTTTTAATCTTTTTATTCAATTGGTTTTCTACTTCATTTTGAAATTCCTTGAACTTTTCAAAAGCATCACTTTTATGCCTCAGCAAGTAGACATATCCATATCTACTCAAGTCGTCGGTAAAAGTAATGAAGTAGTGATAACCACCTCTAGCGCGGATAGTCATTGGACCGCATACATCCGTGTGTATAAGTCCTAATACTTCACTTGCTCGTGTTCCTTTTCCAGTAAAAGGAGCACGAGTCATCTTGCCTAGAAGACAAGATTCGCATACGCCATAAGATTCGTAATCGAATGGTTTGAGTACTTTGGATGAAACAAGTCTCTTTATGCGTCGTTCGTTTATGTGCCCTAAACGACAATGCCAACGGTATGATTGATTAGGTTCACCTGTTTTGAGCTTCTTGTTTTCTACATGATAGACCTCTTTTGCAATATCTAAAACATAAATACCTCCAATAGAAATGGCCTCGCCATCAACCATTTCATTAAGTGAAAAAGTACAACAGTTGTTCTTAATGCAAAATGAAAATCCTTCCATGTCTACACACGGAAATGGGAAGATACTGTTCTTGGTAAGAGTGGTACATATAGTCAATTATTTATCACAACTCTAACAATAGGCAAAGAAGAACGTTAGTTGGTCCCACGACTGCGGCTACCTTAGCTCCATTTCCCCTGCGTAGGTCCACGTCACCCTTGGCTAGTGCTTGCACGTCCCTCCGCCCCTGTACATGATTACAAAGGTGAGAACCACAACCGGTATCAAATACCCAAGAAGAGGTACTAGCAAAGTTAATATCTATCATATAGAGTGATGAAAGAATTTTACCTGACGTTGTCACACAACCGTCCTTCTTATCTTTCAAGTACTAGGGGCAATTGCGTTTCCAATGCCCTTTGCCATTACAATAATAGCAATCCGCCTCCGCGTGTTTGTTGACTTTGGGCTTGGCCTTATAAAGGACCTTGGCCTTTCCCTTGCCGGATTTCTTGAAAAGAGTCTTACCCTTTCCCTTGTCCTTCCTCACCCCAAGGTTCATGTTCTTCATTTTCATGGAAAGAACATCCTTGGGTTCACTCCCACTAGCCTCCATGTCTCGCTCAGCTTGGGTGAGGAGTGCATGGAGTTCATGGAAACTCTTGTCCATGCCATTCATGTTATAGTTCACCCTAAATTGGGTGAACTTAGGTGAGAGTGAATGAAGGATCTTACCCACCACCAAATTTTTCGGAATTGTGCACCCTAGACACTCTAAGGTGTCCGCGTGCTCAACCATTTTGAGCACGTGTGGGCCAACCTTTTGGCCCCTTTGAAGCTTAGTGTCAAAGAATTTCGTAATTGCCTCATATTGGAGAATTTGAGGGGCTTGCGAAAACATCGAAGTGATCCTCGTGAATATCGCATATGCATTGAGAGAGATCAATTGGAGTTTTAGTTTGGGTGAGATTGACCAAATCAAGACATTCTTGACGTCATTAGCAACCTCCAAATAAAGGTCATATTCGGCCCGAACCACCGCGGACGATCTTGGCGCGGGTTCGGTGGGGGGCTCTTCGACCAAGTAGCGAAGCACGTTATCGGATAACGCGGCGCTCTTGATCGTTGATTCCCATTCAATGAAGTTACTTCCGTCATCCTTAAGGACACACTTGTCCATGACGGACCTCAACCATGAGTCTCTACCCAAGGTTGCAACGTTTGATGATGTTGACATTATGCGAATATGGTAACTACAACAAAAATAAATATATAAACATTCATTGTTAATTTACTTGAAAAACATTTTAACAAGTTTAGCAATTATATAATGACCTCTCACTAAATTATATAAATGATTCCAAGACCCATTTTTAAAATAAAAATAGTCATCGCATGCTACTTTTACCTAGAAATGGTAAGTCGTTATTTGACTAATTCTACCCTTAGAACTCTTGGTTGACGGATTTAAACTAAATCCATCTCCTAGTCCCAAGATAACGCTTATCTCGTTGAGTCCAATCCAATTTTAGCTTGTGATCGTATCACCCTACTTACCCGAGGTAAAAAAGGGACCCACGAGCGTGGTAGCCCTAATGAACACGGGATTCATAGGTGTTATTAATTGGTAAGGCTAATCTCAATTTTTAAATATGTGAGAGATCTTGTCAATTTAGTTATTAATTCCCTATAATTGAACTAAGTCGGTGAATTGTGAATAACGTTGAATTGACAATAACGGTAAATAAAATGCATGTGTGACGATTTTGGCATGAGCGAAAATAAAGCAAGCAATCAAGCAACAATAAACTCCTAGTATGGCCACCTAGCTAATCAAAATTAACTAGATAGTTACAAATTCGGAAACCAACTCCTTGGTCCCTTGCCTCTTCACTTGGAACACATTCCAAAATGGCACCGTCTTGAGGGAGTCACCGGTCTTCTTAAAAATAATTACAAATGTACAAATATACAAATTCCTATTATACATTTATTCTATAAAATAAAATTATTAAATTATACAAACCGGCGATACGAGATCGCAATAAAATTACAACCATACCGTTATTCCCTTACATTACGGGTAATAACGATTAAAAACAACTAGGCCATACTAGGTACAAAAATTGCATAAATTATTAAATAAATGACATTCATTCATTCAACCATAAATTAAATAAATTGCTGCAAAAATTCATGCCAAAATCGTCCTAAATTCATTCATGCTCATTGTAGCTCGATTTTTCCGGGATTCATTGATTTTTAACCATTAAAAATCACTATCAACATTTAAATCGCATTTAAATTCAAAATAATTAACTAAACTAATTTAGAACTCAAAATTAGTCACTACTAATTTTGTTGGTCATTAATTAGATCGATTTGATTTCATTTGCTAAATATTACGGTTTAATCATAACAATTATGAAATAAAACCAAAATAAGATATAAACATCATAAAATTTGAAACCAAAAATTTTGTACATTCTAGAATATTTCCAGGAACTATAAAAATAAAAAATATTTGCTCAAAAAATTTAAATTATTTTTATGAACAAATAGCTTTGTATTTAATGGTTTTATCAAATAAAAACATTAGATATAGTAAAACAGTGAAACAAATTATGAAATTTCTCCAAGAGTATCAAAATCAGAATGTAAAATGTACAAAAAATTTTCAAGACCATAAATGAACGTTTTAATTTTATGAACATTATAATCTCATATTATCGACTTTTATCGTATAAAAATCATTGAACATGCAATACATAAGTAAAATTCACGAAATTTTACATACAATATGTAAGAAATGCATGTGAGAGAATATTAAAATTTCATGTCCATAATCAACATGAAACTATTTTTAGTTAACTTTTAACTCATAAAATGCATGTTAACTTGGTTTAAACGCCAAAAATCAAAATAAATAGCAAATTAATCCCTAAAATCACGAAATTTAACCACAAACATTTTGAGGTCAGTAGGTATACATGCACCAAAACTTTTAGTCAGAATCGTATTTTAACTCAAAATATTTGATTTATTAGTTATCTGATAACTTTAATAAAAATGTCCAAAATGAACATGCATGCTACAAGCTAGCTCTGATACCAATTGAAAGTCCATAGAACTTAATTAGACTCCTCTAATTATTTACTAAATTACTTTTTAATTTAGTTTATAATGATCTATGTAACAAGCATGCAAATATAAAGACATTTATATAAAGGAAGAAATTTCCTCACATTGATATGGAAAATATAAGGGCACAACAAGAACTCCTTCTTGTTGTTCTTGAGCTAATAATATGGATGATACAAATATTCCCCAAAGTAGAAGATCTCCTCTTAGTTGCACCAAGATTAACCCAAATAATCTACCCTTATTATTAACTAGATAATAAGATAGATATTATACTACTAATATTATTGCTATATTACTACACTAGTAATACTTAGTAAATATTAGTGTTTGAGAGTTTTAGTAAGAAGATGAGGTTTTTGAGAGAAGTAAGACAATTGCACAAAATGAAGTATGAATAAAATGAACACACTTGCTCATTTTATAAGCCATTTGGCCGGTCACATTGTCCAAATAAGGACTATTATTTTGTTTAATTTGTTCACATGCATTAGAGTGGAGTGTTGTAGAACAAGTGATGATTGTTTACTACTTGTTATGTCACTTTCATAAAGTAACTAAAGAGTAAAAATAAGAACAAAATCATCACCATGTAACTACTAGCCAACCGGCCACAATGGCCTTAGTTTGG
>JAIUZE010071519.1:0-49002 GCA_022085475.1 Heliosperma pusillum | reverse complement strand
TCGTTCATCAATTGTTCTTCATCGTTCTTGAGCAAAACCTTCATAAAATCTTCTTTTCTTAATTAAATCCATCCTAATTTATATTTCTAGACTCTCCTCTTCGCTCCTCATCTTCACGTACGGTTATATTTCAATTCCTTCAAAATCGTTTTCAAGACTTTAATTATGGAAAATCTATTTTTACTTCTAATAATGTTTTCTTGTCATTTCTTATAGGGGAAGATTTTTGAAGACGAGTTTGGTGCCTCGTATATATTAGGGGAAGATTAGAAGACGGGTTTCTTAGTTTATACTTCTTATTATTTTGGTGCTACTTGATTTTAGCTAAGCTAAGGTAACGATTCCGAGTTACTCGACGATATAATGTCACATAGCCTTAGTTTCTTAAGTTTTAGTTCATATTATGGTTACTAATGATTTTTAGTAGTAACATGTTAAGTAGTAGGATTTATATGTTGTATGGAAATTATAATATGTTAGTGTTCTAGACATGTTAGTATGATTTAATTATAATCATGATTTTTGTATGCATGATGGTTGAATTGGATGTTAAAAATGGATGTTGTTAATTAAAATGATGTTAGGATTAATTTGGGGTTGTTGTTGTGGTGGCCATTGAAGTGGCCGGTTATGGTGGTGGCTGAACCGGCCGGTTCAGGCTGGTCAGACCGGTCCAGGCCGGTCCAGCCGGTCTGGGTTGGTCATTGGTGGGTCCGGGTTTTGGTCTTTGGGTTGTGTCGATGTTTGCTTGTTATGTTGTTGTGTTGACGGGTTTTAATTATGATAAGCATGCGGGAATTAATTAGAAACGGTTTTTACTAAAATTGTCAAAACAGCCACTTTAGCCCAAATCAGGCCGTAAGGCCCAAATCAGGCCCATGTGGGGTCCGGCCCAACTCAGTCCGTGGGTCCCACTTTGGGACTTGTGACGGTTTTTGAGTTATCGTCATTTTTATCGTGTTTTGTAATATTTAGCAAGTGAGAAATATTAATAAGTAAAATATTTAATTTAAAAGTTTTTCATAAAATTATTATTTCTCACATGTTAGAAATTATAAGACGAGATCGTAGTTTAATTTAATATACTTTAAGTCAAGCGGGGTTTTACGTAAGATTTAATAATTCACATGTTAGAAGTTAATAAAATAACATGTATTGAATATGTTGATTTTTATGTTTAATGTCTATGTGATAAAGACTCTGTTTCTAGCCGGTTTGATCCAACGGGTTTGGTCAAACTAAGATCTAGTCAGCCCCGATTTGACTGATGACCCGGCGCGGGACTCGGGTCGGGGATTTGTCTTCATGTATGGTTGTATTTAATTAATGAATTAGCCTTAATAGATATGAGGCGATATGATATATGATTTTATTGATATGCAATTAGTCACATGTTAGGAAATGGTTTCCGTGACTGTTTAATTTTATGGTTGGTGTCGTGTTGACTAAGTACCCATAGAGAATTATGAGTATATGGCGTCTGGACCATTCTAATTCTAAATGAGTATCTTGGACCATGACATTGATAGGCACGTACTATCTTTAACGAGCATACGGAGTTTACCGCTTGATAGCTTTTGTGTCACGGCCTGGGGGGCTTATCTCCAAGTCGGGGCATGGCATCCTAAGAGTTCCGCTTTGGGAAGGGAGCCAGCTTAAGTACTAGCCATCTCTGCTTAGGGGGTCGCCTAGTAGAGTTTCTCATAGACTGTTATGTCATGGGACGGGGAACGGAATAGCTGTTGTCGCTAGGTCTGATCAGTCTAGGACTAGGATGTTTTTCCTACCTTGTGGTATAGCCTCGAGTTACAGAAGTCTTCTATCGACTGTTCTAAGAACTTATGCCTGTTTGTAGAAGTATTGGTCTTTCATGTTTGTATGATTCTATTAGTTCTAGAAGGTGAGATGCAAGCCGGCTAGGATTGATAGAGTTTGGATTAACGATTGTTAACTGATTCACATGATTACGTGTTGATTAGGGTTTGAGTGTATCATGGCCACGTTACAGGGTAACCTCTGAGCTAGCATAACAGCTTCCCTACCTATTGTTATATTTATTATCAGATTCACATGATAGCTCTCATATGCTAGGTTATATGTTAGTTAACTGGTTCATAACATGAAAAGCATATAATATATGTTAAGGTTTTGTATTTTATATATACATTGCTTTTATGTTTTTCATGTTTCATTAAACTCGACATTTCGTGGCTGGGAGAACTCGGAGTTACTCCCCACTGACTGGGGCTTTCCGTGTTTATTTAATGCGTCGAACAGGTGGTGAATGCCATCATTGGGTTACATTGACGAGCTGCGAGCGCAGTATTAATTACTTGACCATTCGTTCGTAATTGTATATTATTATACACTCTTTCATTTCCGTATTTATACGGGGATATGTCCTCCCGTCCTGTATATTTCTTTTGTAGAATATTATTTCCGTTTTGTAATGACCCTTTTTATTTATCACACCTTCTTTATGTATTTAAATAATTTTTTTTCTTTCCGCAAATTTGAGGGTGTCACATAAAGGATGAGGGTACGTATTAGGAAGTTCTTTAATCAAAACCTCGATAGCGGCCCCTACTAATGATTAGGGAAATCGTTCGTATTTGATATGTTATTTATTGTATGCATGCAATGCAACATCCAACGTTTTAACCCTAGCATGTGAATTAGACTATGTCAGTGAACATGTAATTAGCATTCAATTATGTCGAAATCGGGAATTTAGAATGAACTATGTACGAAAGGCAAAGAAATCATACAATTACAATGACTAAAATAAGATTACAACGGATTACGGGATCTACGTCAGATATATATACAACACAAAGGTTTGAAGTAAAAGAAAAGAAAATAATTTGACGGATTAGCAGTGATATTAGAGTTAATAGTTGATTAAATATATAACTAAAGCTACGTCGAAACGATAATAGAAGGTAAGAGACAGAAACCAGCCCAGAACAAGCGCAGTAGCAGGTGCGTCCTTTGGAAGAGGCGCAGCACCTGTTGCGTCTATTCTCGAGTTGAGTTCTGGCTGTGAAGCCAGAATCGCAATCAGTTAATGTTTGTTGGTATTTACGATCACTACAAAATAAAGTTCGGGTTGCGACGGATTATTCCGTCGCTAGATAGGGAATTTCCGTCGCTAAAGACTGATTTGCGACGGATAGTGTCTGTCGCTTATTTTCGTCGCAAACAGTAGTAATTGCGACGGATTATTCCGTCGCACAGTTTTGCGACGGAAAGTCAAGCATTTGCGACGGAGTCTCCGTCGCAAAAATTGACTGACTTGAATTGGGGTCAAACATAAAGTCAACAGTTGCGACGGAATTTCCGTCGCAAAGTGTTGACTTTCCGTCGCAACTGTTGACTGAATGTTTGACTTGACTGCCACCTGTTCAGCCAAGCCAAACATAAAGTCAACTTTTGCGACGGAATTTCCGTCGCAAAAGTTTGACTTTCCGTCGCAAAGATTGACTTTGTGTTTGACTTGGCTGTAAGTCAGTCAATGTTTGCGACGGAATTTCCGTCGCAATAATGCCTGTATTTTCCAGGATCTGCCTGTTTCCTGCATCCCCTTATACACGTTAAAACGACAAAAAACCTGCAAATTACAGAAGTTTTCCAGCAGTTACGCGTCCAACAAAGTTACTAATGTAACACAAAACCGAACAAAGTTTTGATTTTATATCATAAAAGTAATTAAAGTCTTACAAATAAAAGGTTCAAAGTACCAAATAGTTAACTAATCACTCAAGTCAGTGGAGTGATTGGAGGGAAAGGAGGGAAAGGGGTGAATGGGTTGGACCTAGCATTATCGCCCCTATCATCATCAAAGTCGTCTCGACCCTGGTTAGGACCTCCAGTTCTGCAGTTTTGAGTAGAATTTCTTGTAACCTGACTCAAGTAATCTTCTATAGCTGCAATCCTTTGAGCCTGCTCGTCGCGCTCTTGTCTAAGTGCAGCATTCTCCTTTGACAGCTTAGTAGCGAAACTTGGGGTGCCCTGAGTCGGGGTTGAGGTAGCAACAGGGTGCCTATGATGGTCAAACAAATGCTTCGCCGCTGGTCCCAATCCGTAGCATCTTCCTTTCTCGTCAAATCCAGTCTCCTCATAATAGATCTCATTATCGTCGATGTTTTCGACTCCTTGAGTTTGAAGCTCAGACTTCTTTGATATGATCTTATTCTGCATCACAAACAAGTTCAGAATTAGTAATTGTCATTTAAATTAAGTAGTTAATGTAATTAAATATATAAATGACAAATTAAACATAAATCACTTAACAAAAAAATGCATAACTTACATAGAGTTGAGCTGGTTTTTTTGATAACCATCCACGGAACGGGTGCTTCTTTGTCTTCTCTAAGACTTGCACCGCATTTGGGATACCAGTTGAAGATTTATCGACCTACAATTTAAATACTTGTTAGTATAACATATATATAAGTATTAAATTATAATTAGATAAATAAATAAAAAATGAAAGAAGATTTAGATTTACCATTTCGTCCATGATTCTCAAGGTGTTTTTTCTACCCATAATGTGAGTAGGCAACGCCTTTCCCTTCTCTTCACATCCCGATCTACGATTAGCCGCGCCAGATTGAGATCTCACAACGAAACCAGGATCTTCGACAGGCCTCTTCTTAAGCTTTCTAAACAAGTCCAAAGGAATCCAACTCGGCCTGTGCTCCTCGTCTTTCTGCGAGGCTCGGTAGATCATATGACGTAAACGGGTCTTCATGGCGTCTTCCCAAGATTTCCTTACCATATCTGTATGGCGAGGATCGAAAGAAACCTTTTGCTGTCATGATTAAAAGCATAAAGTTAGGAAAATATTAAGTGAATAAATAAAAAAATAAAAAATCAATAACAAAGATAAATTGAGAAAAACAAATTTAAATAGATATAATTATAATATTTTAAATAATTATACCTCAAACCAGTTCCACCAAGACAACCGCAAATTATTTGACGCCTCTTTCCAACATGGCGCATGCTCCTTGTACCCGCAGATTATGGTCTCCGAGATCAGTTTAACCACATCTGCGTCACTGAACCTGAAATTAATAATCATAGTTAAATACATACATTATATATAAATATTATGATTTTTGAATAATCATAATTATGATTAAACAATTAAAGTAAAAGTGAACTAGTCTTACCATACACCTGTTTCCTCATCCGGATCGAGGCGGACTCTGCGAGTAGTAGTCTCCACGTGTGGCGGTGGCACGTTCCTGTCATTCACTCGTTCATTCTCATCCTCCTGCCCTATGTTTCCTACATTACTAGTACTACCTCTTCTTCGTCCTCCCGCCATATAGAGAAAAACTAAACTATTCAAAGTTGTCATGAATTAACAAACATGTATGTACAATTAAATGACAAGAAACTATATATTGGTATTAATAAATAATAAAAACTATAAATTGTTTTACAAACGACCACACATATAGAAAAAGTAGTTTCAACTAATATAAGAATTAGAAATAATCTTATTCATCATCACTACTTAAATATTGGTTTTCGGAAATGTTGTATTTAAAAAGGGAGTCTATAAAATCTTCTTCTTCCTCTTTATCTTCCTCGTTATCTTCTGCTCCGTCTTCCTTCCGCTTCTGCTCATCCTCCTTCTCCTCCTCTTCTACCTTCTCCTCATTATTGTCCTCTACTTGAGCTTCTTCTTCCTCCTCCTCTATAATTTCATTATCATCTGCCACTTCAATTATTGATAGTAGTGTCTCACTACTAATAACATCTTCTTGAAACGCAGATTCGACAATAGGTGCATCAACATGCGATCTGGCTTTAGTTTTGAATACTGCTGACCACTTATCTTTATCTCTTTTGATATTTGGATATGAAGTATAATAAACTTGTTCAACTTGATAAGCCAACACAAATGGATCATATTTCGGAAATTTTCTGCTTCGATTAACATCCACAAGTTTATAATCCTTATGTATTTGCATTCCTTTTTCAGAATTATCTATCCAATCACATTTGAATAAAATAACATTATATGTGCTTTTTTCGCCTGTGTACGACAATTCAACAACTTCGTTGAGTGTTCCATAGTAGTCAGCTCCCTCAGTCGAACTTACACATACTCCATTATTAAGTGTAGATTTTTCCAAATCTAACCCATCTTTGAAAGTGCGAAATTTGTATCCGTTAATGAAATAACGTTTCCATGTTCGCACCCTTTTCGAAGGACCTTGTGCTAAGGCTATGAGAACTGGATCTTTTAAGTTGTTTACCTATCATTGTTAAATTATTAACATATTATAATACCTTCAGGTATTAAAAAAAAATTGAAAAAAAAGAGTAATCTGGTGTTAGTATGTAGTATGTACTTACTTGTCCTCTAAACCATTGGGGAAATCTTGTGTCAAATTTGTTCCAAATATCCTCGGCTGTGAGAAATTGGGGATATTCTGTTTTGATATAATTTTCAAACATCCTATATTCATTATAAAAAATGTCGAATTAAGTAATAGTTTTTACATGTTGTTATAATTAATTATTAATATTTAAAGTTCCAAATGACAATTTTTTTACTTACACTTCGTTATGCTTCAACTCTTCTAAATCACAGTTAGATAAAACATATAAGTGTGCACGCTCATATTCGTTGTCTTCTTAAAATATTTCACGACACTTTCCAGAACTAATTCCCCAGTGATCTTGAAAAATCTCGGGTAAGGTAGAATACGTAGGCTTTTTCAAGCCTACGTCGAGATCCTTGGCTTTTGTGTCTACGTTCTCTTCAAAATAAAAGGAACAGAAATTGGCAATTTATTCAAGCAAATACGCGTTGCATATAGAACCTTCAACACGCGCTTTATTTCCAATCTTTTTTTTCAAATGATTTAAGAACCTATAAAAAACATGGATAAGATAGACTGAAATAATTAAAGTTAAAATTGGATAATTGTGGAATTAATTACCTCTCAAAAGGATACATCCACCTATATTGCACTGGACCACCCATTTTCAGTTCATACGGCAAATGAATTGGTAAATGCTCCATTGAGTTAAAAAAAGAAGGTGGAAATATCTTCTCTAACTTGCAAATGATTTCGGCAATGTTGTTCTCGAGAGTAGTCATTTTTTCAACTTGTATCAATGAAGTACACAAATCTCTGAAAAATTGGCTAATCTCAGTTATTGCATTTCACTCATTCTTCGGGAGAAGGTGCCTTAAAGCCACTGGAAGTAAACGCTCCATAAACACGTGATAATCATCCATGTAGTTTCAACTCGTGTTTATCAACACATCTACTCAGATCGAAAGCATAACCGTCCGGAAATCTCAAATTGGATATCCAATCATACAACACCTTATTTTGTTATTTATCTAAAATGAATGAATCCATTTTTCGCTGTTTAGAACAAACTTTCAACATGTCCTCTTGTGGCTGTGGGGTAAATTTTGTCTTGTTTTTCACATCTATCACCGTGTGAATCAGTTGCTCGAAAAAGTTTTTCTCGATATGCATTACATCAAGGTTATGACGAATTAATAGCGTTCTCCAATAAAGAAGTTCCCAAAAAATGCTTTGTTTCTACCACCCGATTCGAGAAACTTTTAACGAGTCCAACTCAGCTTTACTTGCATCCACAATTTTGGGAAAATGCTTCACATAATCCCACACTTCTTCACCCGTTAATCTTGTAGCAACAAAATCTTTCTCTACTCGTCCTTTTCGAAAATTCACTTTATCTTTGCGGAAAACATGATGAGGTTGTAAAAACTGTCTATGACAATCAAACGAACTCCATTTTTTACTTTTATAAAGCCAAAACGACTTAGTCTCGTTCTCCATACAATATGGACACGCATGTTCACCAGCAGTTGACCAAACCGATAACATGCCGTAAGCAAGAAAGTCATTGATAGTCCATAATAGTACGTCTCTAAGATCAAAGTTCTGCTTTCTAGAGACGTCGTATGTGTACAACCCTGTCTCCCACAACTGTTTCAACTCACGAATTACCAGTTGTAAATAAACGTTAAGGTGTTTTTTAGGACTCACCGGCCCGGGTACAAGTAATGATAGAAACATAAACTGTCTTTTCATACATAGCCAGGGTGGTAAATTGTATGGAGTGAGCATTACCGGCCAGCAGGAGTACGACTTTCCGTATTGACCGAAAGGTGCGAAACCATCGGTACAAAGACCAAGTTGAACATTTCGAGGCGCACTTGCAAAAGAAGGATGAATGAGATCAAAATGTTTCCAAGCCTCGCCGTCACTTGGATGAGACATTATCCCGCTGACACGTGGATTTTCATGATGCCACCGCATCTCTGCCGCAATTAGTTTTGTGGCATAAAGTCGTTGCAAACGCGGTCCTATTGGGAAATAAGTTAAAATATTTTTCCCAACCCTTTTGCCATTTGCATTCTTTTGTTTTTATATCGATCTCTACCACATTTTGTAAACTTATCGAGAAGACTATCATCCTTCCAAAACAACATACATCCTACTTCACACGCATCTATCTTTTCATAAGGGAGTTGAAGAGCTTTAAGAATATTCTTGGTTTCATAGAAGTTACGCGTCATAACATGATTTTCAGGAATAATGTCCCCTATAAATGACGCGATACCATCTACACATTTGTGGGGTAAATTGTATTCACATTTCAAAGTTACCAACCGGGAAGCTGACTGCAATAGAGAGATACGCCTCCCCTCATACACCGGTTTATTGGCATGTTCCAACATTTTGAAAAAGGCTAGTACATTAGGATTTGGAGATTCATCAACCACTTCGGCGTCAACATTTTCCATTATAATTTCATTAATGTTGTCGCGCAACGCATCCTCCACCCTATCCCTATAGGGATTGTCAGACCTCTCCTCAACGGGAAAATTTTCACCATGGCACACCCAATCATAATAGTCATCGCAAAAGCCCCAAAGCCCTAGGTGTTTTCGTACTTCTTGTTCGACTAAAAATTTGCGATTTCTTCACTTTACACATGGGCACCTAATTTCCTTACATCTACCGTAATCTTCTTGATTCTTAACATAATTAATGAATTCATTAACGCCCATTACAAACTCCTGCCTTAATTTTTTATTACAATCCAATCTTTCATACATCCATGCCCGTTGTACTCTTTTCATTTCAAATCTACATACACGTTTATAATTATTATTATCGACTTAAATAAATATTCAAAACAATAATAACAAGAACTAAAAGTTTACTAATAGCAACAATAACTACTAATACACATCATATTACACAAACAACAAACAACAAACAACCTCCAACCTCCAACCTCCAACCTCCAACCTCCAACCTCCAACCTCCAACCTCCAACCTCCAACCTCCAACAACAACAACAACAACAACAACCACAACAACAACAACAACAACAACAACAACAACAACAACAACAACAACAACAACAACAACAACAACAACAACAACAACAACAACAACATCTTCCACCTGCCAAAAAAAAAGTAATATTCGAGTTCATGGGGTCCTTATCTCTCCAACCTAAACCCATCTTTGAATCTTTCATACCATTAGTAAATACTAATCATTTAATTAATTGTTATGAGACGAAAATTCGGCAGCAATTCCCTACAGTTCTCCAAATACACAATGTTGAATGACTTGTCACTCTCCATATGTATTCAGATAACATTAAAGGAACTGTCAACCAAACTTAATCGTCAAATAACAATTAAAAAAATGATTAGTATTTACCACCTAAATGGCATTAAAGATTCAAAGACAGTCCCAAAACGGTGACTATTCAAGAATTACACCTAATGCGTAATTCTTGAACGGGTACTAAGTCTATCATATATGAACAACATTTCCTTAATAATTGTGACAAAAGTAAAGCACGACAAATGACAGGGACGGAGGGAGTAATAATAATTATCTATATTAATAATTACAACAATTCAAAGGAGGGAGGGTGGCAGTGGGGTGGGGGCGGCGGCAGGGGGATTTAATCCGTCTTAAACTTAAGTGAGGAGATAAGTGAGGAGATAACCCACTTACACTTTATTTGCCCATTATGAGGAAGATTTAATCCGTCTTAAACTTAAGACGGGTCGATCCGTCTTCAATCAAAATTTGGGAAAAGGTAGTAACTTACTAACATATTCACAACTTGAATACTCATCAATGAGGGGAAAGAATGAGGGGTGGTCCGGCCAGGGGCAGAGGGTGGTCCGACCAGGGGCAGGGGAAAGGGGAAAGGGAAAGGGAAAGGGAAGGGGAAAAGGAGGGGGTGGTCCGGTGGTGGCAGCGGGGTCCGGCCAGGGGCAGGGGAAAGGGGAAGGGGAAAGGGTGACCAAGGGAAGGGGAAAAGGAGGGGGGTGGTCCGGCCGGTGGGTGGCCGGAGGGAACAAAACAAATGAAAACATAAATAAGAGAAGAAAGAGAGAGAGACCTGAGAGAGAGGAGGGAAGAACTTAGTGGGTCGTCGTGGTGGTCTTTGTGGTGGCCGTCGTCGTTGTTGTTGTCGTCGTTGTCGTCGTCGTCGTCGTCGCCGTCGTCAAGGGGATTTAGGTTTAATGAAAATGATTTCGGTAAAGGGGAAGAGACGCGTGGTTAATCATTTAAAAGACCCTGCGACGGAATTTCCGTCGCAGGAAAAAACACGTGTCAGTCATCTATTCACCTTTGCGACGGATTTTCCGTCGCCAGTCCGTCGCAAATTAAGGTATTGCGACGGATATTCCGTCGCAGAAAAAACACGTGTCTTCTACCTTTGGTCAATTTGACAGTCAATTATTCATCTCTGCAACGGAAAATCCGTCGCAAGTCCGTCGCAGTATCTTATTAAGCGACGGATATTCCGTCGCAATTCCGTCGCAAACGTTCCCGCCATGTGAAAAGTTGGGCGCCATATGTGAAAATGTATTGCGACGGAATATCCGTCGCAAATCCGTCGCAAATAGTAATTCCCGTCGCAAGTATGTTTTTGCTACGGATTACATTTCCGTCGCAAAATTTCCGTCGCTAATACACTATATTCTTGTAGTGGATTTATTATTGATCCAAAACTCAGGTAAAAACGGTTTAGCATAATAAATTACAAGACTAATTGTATCAATAACGAATCCAGAGATTTGAAATGAATGAATCCAAAATTCAAGAAATGAATGCAAACGTGACGGGTACTTAGAAGAATCTGAGCTTACGTGGTTGGTTGATCAAGCACGTAGATTGCGATAGCTTATAGCAAGGTCTAGAACGCAAAGAGAGAGAAGAGTAGGGGCGGTACACTCGCGTGCCTTAAAAGTGAGAACGAACCTCTTCCTTTATAGTAGATAATATGAAAGAGTCGTAGAATAACTCAAACTTTGGTTAGAGCAGAATGGGGAATAGGTGCAGCAGGACTGCAATCCTTCGAAGAGGCGCAGCACCTGCTGGGTCGTTTCCCAAGAGGTTTCCTACCACGGGAGAAAGATTTCCACGCTTCTATTACGGAATTGTGGTTGATCTATGATTCCCTTATAAAAGAATATACGAGATAATTTTATTACAAAGATATAATTTGAAAATATAATAAAATAACCAGAATATTTAAGAGCGTTCTGACTCGGAGTTTTTAAAACGGTTTAAAGAAAATGAAGCGGTTTTCGACCCGTATTCCAAATGAACTCTATGTTGGAGTAAATGTCCTCAACAATAGTGCGATCATATAATTAAATCTCAATACTAAGAATACAAAGGGATGATGAATATTATAGTCAACTGGTCAACATAAATCGGTAACGATTGGCTCAATTGAGTTTGACGTTACTGTCGTGTGACGGTGGTGATCAGTTGATCTCTTGAGGTCCCACCTAAAGGACAATCCCCTAATGAAGTAAGTTAATTAATTGTATAGTGATACAGATTAATTAATCCCTTAATTTGAACAAATTTAAATGAGAAATATATCTTATTGTAATATGATTAAATAAGATTCATTTTAGTAATTTAATTGTTATATTACTAAGAATGCATTATGTTTATGAAACATTTGAGATAAGCAAAATTGGTTGATTATAATTACAAATTGTTGTAGATTATATTACCCAAATATGAGATGACCCATTTTATTCACATGTAATTAAAAAATATGACTTAAAATGTTATGTCTAATATATTTGTTATGAAATTGCATTTAAATTAGCTAAATGTACATTTATAAGCAAAGATGACATGTTACATGTCACATGTCACATATGTGACAAATGACAAAATCACAAAAATAAAATGGACTCCATTTTACACATGAGAAACCGGTTTTGGGGTGGGTAGTAGGCTGATTAGGCTTTAAGAGTTGTTCTAATTAAGAATTAGACATAATCATTCACTAGCCTAAACCTATACCCTAGCTATTGCATTGTGAAGAACAAACGGAGAAAGTAGCACCCACTCCCCATGCATGTGGCCGGTTGGCTTCTGCAAATAAGAGGACAAGTTTTCCTCTTATTTTTACTACTTGATCTATTATTAACAATAGTGCACTTATCTCTCAACCTCTCCACTTCTCACTCTAAAGAAATAGCTTAAGAAGCTTCAAACTACTAATGTTCATAAATTACTAATAAAATTTACTAAGAGTAGTAATAGTGTTTATTAGTAATAATATAAAGGGCTACTACCATTTTATACTAGTGTAGTATATTTAGTAGTGATTAAGGAGTGTCTTGGGTGAAACTTATTGGAGAGTTCTTATACTAAGAACTAGGAGTTCATCCCTAATATTGTAAGCTCAACAACAAGATTTGGAAGGTGTCCAAATATTGTGCCCATATTGCCGAAATCATATGTGAGGAAAATGTTTCTTCTTATTTTTGTATTGTTTAGTTATGCATGCGTAAGATCCTATAGTTTAATGAGTAAACTAATTGTATAATGATATTAGAAATGTCTAATATCGAGTTTAAGAAACATACACTCTAATGACTGTCAAAACGACCGTACCGGCGCGTAGACGACGACCAAGGGGAAGACAAAAGTATTTGAGCTATCACTTGACGATAAACTTACGAATTGTCATAAATCATTTCGCGTACTAAACATGCGGCCCAATTATCACTGGGTGGTTGACGGAAGGTGTAGAACTGAGTATCTACAGAGCCCCCACTTTGACTGAGGCTTGGACAAGGCAAAAGTAAAAGTATAGCCATTAGGTCAATCGAAGATTACAACCTGACGACTATGGCGACGCGAAGAGGTTTAAGAGGTTTGAACCAAAGACCTATCGTCGGGAACATTTTAAAGTCCGTCGACCATCGGGGAGGGTCGTTTAAAGTCTGTAAGACTACGTATAAAAGCTCGCCAGCCATAAGAAGGAGTCATACCTGAGGCATCTTCTTACGTGGGATTGGGTTGCAATGTGAGGCTCGCCAGCCGCTTGAATGGAGTTGCGTTATGAGGCTCGCCAGCCGCTTGAGTGGGGGCGCGTTGTGAGGCTCGCCAGCCGTTTGAATATGGTGTGTTACGAGTCTCGCCAACCGTTTGAATAGGGTTGTGTTATGAGGCTCGTCAGCCGTTTGATTAGGGTTGCGTTATGAGGCTCGCAAGCCGTGTGAATAGGGGTTGCGTAATGAGGCTCGCGAGCCGTCATATGTGAGAATCTGCATGTCTCTGTCCTCAAGCGAACTCTCGTTGGGGAAACATATATTGAAAGGAATTTGTGAAACTTGATATATGGAAGACTCTGTCTGGATTGAATCACTCCGGGGAATCTGCTCGGTTGTGGCGAGCAAAATTCTGATGATAAAAGACGGGCCCACAGATTGTATGTCCGAAAGGTGGGTCCCTGCTGAGACGATAACAGTATGTGACGGTTTTGAAGCCTGTCAAGACGCAGATATACGAAATATTTTGTCAGGATCGAATCATCTAGAGGGATCTAATCGATTGTGGCGAGTAACATCCTGATGATAAAAAACGGGCCCACGGCTTGTATGTCCTAAAGGGGTGTCCCGCATTGCTTGTTTCTTGTTGTTTTTTGTTTTTTATTTTAGAAATGACGAACGATCGTCAATTAAGGAGCCATTTGATCTTTGCAGGAGATCGAGTTGGCAGGTGTCAAGCCCCCGGCTTTTGAGAAATGATGAACGATCGTCAAAAATGAGTCATTTGATCTTTGCAGAAGATCGAGGTGGCGGGCGTCGAGCCCTAAGCTTACCTCGAGGTGTGTGTTTTTGTATATGTTGACTTTGTCTTGGGCAAAAGCCCCCAGTTTGAATTTTTGGATTTTGTTATGGGCGAGAGCCCCAGTTTGATGTACATATTTTCTTTTGATTGCAGGTTAGTCTAGAAAACAGGTTTGGTAGACGATGGTTTTGAAGGTTTGTTAAACCCAATATTAGACATTTATAATATCATTATATGAATAGTTTACAATTTAAACTAGTGGATCTTATGTATGCATAACAAAAGATAAAGAAAGAACAATCTCCTTACATTGAGTATGAACAATATGGGCACAATATTTGGACACCTTCAAAATATTGTTCTTGAGCTTAAACAAGAAGGATGAACTTCCAAATTTCAAGTTAGAAAATCTCCTTTTAGATGCACTTAGATAATCCCCTTTTCTTTACTATGATAGTACACTTAATATAATATAGTAGAACCCTTAAAATAAATATCTAACAGTTTATTACTACACTTAGTAATATTAGAGATCTGATGAACACAAGTTTATGAGGAAACTTCTTAAGCTTTTCTCTTTAGAGTGAGAAGTAGACATAGAGAGATGAAAACACAACAATTGTATTATCTCATCAAGTGTCTCAATAAGGAGAAAATCCTCCTTATTTGAAGTAGCATGGCCGGCCACCCCACATGGGAAAGTGAGAGCCTTTTGCTTTTTGTCTTACCCAAAAGCAATATAGTAGGTTTAGGCATTTAGGGGTAATGATGATGTTTTATGCAATAAAACCAACAACAATTATCACCCTAACCATGCTTAAGAAAAACCGGCTCCTACGTATAAAATGGACTCCATTTTATCTTTTGTAATTTGTCATTTGTCCATTTTATCTTTTGTAATTTGTCATTTGTCCATTTTATCTTTTGTAATTATTATTGTAATTATAATCAACCAATTATGCTTATCTCAAATGTTTCATAAACATTATGCAGTCTTAATAATATAACAATTAAATTACTAAAATGAATCTTATTTAATCATGTTACAATAAGATATAATTCTCACTTATAAATTAAAATTGTTCAAATTTAAGGGATTAATTAATCTGTATCACTATATAATTAATTAACATATATGATTAAGGGATTGTCCTTTAGGTGTGACCTCAAGGGATCAACTGATCACCACCGTCATACGACAGTAACGTCAAACTCTAATGAGCCAATCGTTACCGATTAATGTTGACCAGTTGACTATAATACTTGGCATCCCTTTGTATTCTTATTATTGAGATTTAATTATGTGATCGCACTATTGTTGAGAACACTTAATCCAACAATCTCGCACTTGTCCGAGACAAGTGTGCGTCACCAATTCTCTTATCCTATTACCATCTCCCACTCAACGCAAGGTGTCTTGCAGGTCGTACTTGCATTCGATCATATCAAGAGTGGTTTCCTTGATCTGGAGAGTAACTGCCTGATCGGAATTATCTACCATAGATACCTTTCGAGCGTCGCCACGCATTTTTAGCTTACTACTTCTCGAGTGGGCTTGAGATTTTAAATAACCCTGACAAGGGGTGGACAATTTCTATCGCACTATTCCCTTCGAATAGCCACGGCTCATCATGACCCAATAGATACCCATTTGACCCCAGTTACGAAGGTCGTAGAGTATAAATCAAAGTCACTCTGAAAACAGTGCCACCTTAGGCGAACAGTCTTTAGTAAAAGAATCGACTAAAAAAGAATACTATAGTAGCTCTCGCCACAACCAGGCTATAAAATTGCCAGAACTCTATAAGCGGTCACTGCCCGACAGAGTGTCCCATACAGTCTGTCTATGTGATCGACTAGTCATCCCTTACTCATTGTGAAAGTGCACCATATTCAATAATTATATAAATAATTGCGAGAGCGTTGACATTCCACACACTCTCAGTACGTAGAGGTCTTGAAACTTTCATACGAGAGAACCCTGAAACAATGCAAAAGTTGTACTCCCTGCTATTCTATTCTTCCATATTTCCTATTTGGTCCATTAATATTTTCTTCCTTATTTCCATTTTTGGAGGTGGGGTTGTGGGTTTTGTGTGGTCCATATTTAATTGCATGTCGAGTAAAGTGTTTTGTATGTTCCAAATTCATTTCCTTAATCCTAGAGCCCAAATGAAAGGAGAAGATTACAAGGAGTAAGAGCAAAATAGGGAATATGTTTTAATAACAAAACACAAAAGTATCTTTAACATATATTCCATCTGTAAATAAATGAATAAATAAGAAGTAATTATTAAATAAAAAGCTTAAACTACATTATCACGTATTATGTGATTTGTCTTTCTAAGAGAAGATAAATGCACTTATTAGAAAATATAATAGGCAATATACAAATATGGTCTAGGCATCTATCTTGAAATTAAAATAAATCTATATTCAATTAACTTGAAATACTTAAGTAGAAAACAATTAGAAAATATAATAGGCAATCTACAAATATGTTTTAGGCATCTGCCTTAAAATTACAACAAATCTATATATATTCAGATTAACCTAAAATACTTAAAGTTGAAAAAGAAGGAGAGCTAAACTTACACGTGTAATAAACAAAAGAAAAAAGAAAAAAGAAATAAATATAATAAAACATGGATTAAAGAGATACAAAAAAAATTGTGAAGATTTAGTTTTTGTAATTGAAATGAAATCATATCGAATTTTGCATTTTAAAAAGGATTTAGATCAGAAGAAAAGTGGATATGGATCGAATTTGGTTCGGAATAACGGTGGATATGGATCGGTTTCAGGTCGCTTTTGGATCTTAAATGGATCGGTGGATCGGGTCGGATATGGATATGAAATGGATCGACATGGATATGGATTCGGGTTCTAAGTAATGGATCGACATGGATATGGATTCGGGTTCTAAGTAATGGATTTGGATATGGTTTTCAAACTTCGGGTTTGGAACGGTACTTTTCCTTCGGATCGAATCGGTTTCGGTTCGGTCCAGGACTAAATTGCCATCCCTACAATCAACACAATGTTATTGCTTCATATCTTATAATCTAAAGTTTATTTCGTCCATGACAATTCATGACGATCTTATTAAATACAATAAAGGCTTGGGTAATGAATATACCATGTATTCATTTATTCCAACCTTGTGAATTGCTTTTTCCTTCTATCCAACGTTTTTCCTAATGACATGAATTCATCTACGTGCATGTCTAGATCTCTATCTAGTGTTGGGCTCTTTAACTTGAAAGATGCTCCCACTCATTATCATGATAACTGATAGGTATTTGGGTGAAAGGATCTACCATTAGCTCCTTCTATGCCAACTTATCCTCATCATTATGTACTAGGTGTAACAACCCGAAAAGTACCCAATTTTTCTAGTAAAAATATTTACTAACACTTTTCAGCAGACTTAAGTTTTTAAAATAGAATTTATTGTTTCGAGTCGTATTTTGAAATTCCGCGTTCGTATTTGGAATTTCTGAGAGATTTCATGAAAATCCCGTTTTTAGTCATCTTTGACTTTTCTTGACTTTTAAGTCGTCTTTGACTTTTCTTGACTTTTTAAAGTCGTCATTGACTTTTCTTGACTTTTAAGTCGTCATAAAATTTTCTTGACTTTTAAGTCATCTTTGACTTTTCTCGACTTTTCAGTCAACTTTGACTTCCGTTGACTTTTTCCCGACTCGCCTCATAAGTTGGAAGACCGAAATTTTATTTAAAAAAATAATATTTTTGATTTATTTTTATTTAGATTTATTAAGATTTATCATAATTTAATATAATTATTTTGAATTTATTCGGAATTTAAAGAATAACGTTTACGGTTTTAACCGAACGTCAGTTAACTATTCCCGACTCATCGTAAATCCCGTAACAAAATCGAAACTCGACTTTGGCATGAGTCACACGCCCATGTCATCGTTTTCCACTCACTTGAGATATTTTAATTGTTTCGATTAAACTAATACAAATATCTTAGATATTTGTTACTTTATCGATCCGTTAACTTAAACGCCGCAAATCGCTTCAAAAACAGACCCGATTCATCTCAAACCACACGGCTCCTTTGTCCTCTCTTAAGCCTTGATATTTTCTTTCTTTTCATTATAATAACATAATATCTAGATAATTGGTTTAATTAACTTAATATCTAATTAATTACCGTAATATAATTATTAAAACCGAGTCAATTCCGTAACAACAATTTCAAAACCCGACTCATTATTTTCTCTATAAACACATGGCCCTCACTCACAATTACCCAATAACAACTTTTCATTTTACAATAAATCAAATTAAGATCAAATTAATCGTTCTTCATCGTTCTTCATTCGTTCTTCGTCGTTCTTCATTCGTTCTTCGTCGTTCTTGAGCAAAATCATCATAAAACCTTCATTTCTTAATTAAATCCGTCCTAACTTATATTTCTAGAATCTACTCTTCGCTCTCCATCTTCAAGTACGGTTTATTTTCAATTCCGACAAAATCGTTTTCAACACTTTAATTATGGAAAATCAAGTTTTTAATTCTAATAATGTTTTTCTTGTCATTTCTTATAGGGGAAGATTTTGAAGACGAGTTTGGTGACTCGTATATTTTAGGAGACGATTAGAAGACGGGTTTCTTATTTTTCTTTACTTCTTATTTTGGTGCTAATTGATTTTACTAGCTAAGGTAACGATTCCGAGTTACTCGACGAATATATGTTACATAGTCTTTGTTTCTTTGGTTTTGTTTAGTGTTCTTGACATATTTGATGATTGTTCATAATCATGATTTTTGTATGCATGATGGATGAATTGGATGTTAAAATGGTTGTTTGTTAATTAAAAACATGTTGGAAATAATTTGTTGTTGGATGTTGTTGAAGCCGTGTTTAGGGCTGGAAAAATCAGCCCAAACCAGCCCAAACCAGGCCGGTTCAGGCCTGTCCAGGTCCGGTCTGGGTTGGTCCATGGTGGGTCCGGGTTTTGGTCTTTGGGTTGTGTCGATAATTGATTGTTTTGTTGTTGTTTTGACGGGTTTTAAATATGTTATGCATGCGGGAAAATATTAAGAAACGGTTTTAGAATTTTAACCAAAACAGGCCCAAACCAGGCCGTGGGCCCAGTCCAGGCCCGTGTCAAGTCGGCCCAAATCAGCCCGTGGGTCCCCTTCCTTAGACTTGTGACGGTTTTTGAGTTATCGTTATTTTTATCGTGTTTTGTAATATTTAGCAAGTGGGAAATTTTGATAAGTAAATTATTTAATTAAAAGTATTTTTCATAAAATTATTATTTCTCACATGTTAGAAATTATAAGACGAGATCATAGTTTAAATTGATATCATTTAAGTCAAGCGGGTTTTGGTATGATATAATAATTCACATGTTAGAAGTTTTAAATAACATAAACATGTAATGAAATATGTGATGTCTTTATGTTACAAGCCTCGCTGGCTAAGCCTCTGTTTCTAGCCGGTTTGATCAAACGGGTTTGGTCAAACTAAGATCTAGTCAGCCCCGTTTTGACTGATGACCCGTCGCGGGACTCGGGTCGGGGATTGTCTTCAGGTAAGGTTTTATTTTAATGAATGAATGAATAAGCCTTAGTAGATATGAGGCGATATGATATTTGAATGTGATTTGTATGCAATTAGTCACATGATAGGAAGTTTTCCAGTGACTGTTTGATTATATGGTTGGTGTCGTGTTGACTAAGTACCCATAGAGAATTATGAGTATATGGCGTCTTGACCATTCTAATTCTAAATGAGTAGCTTGGACCATGACATTGATAGGCCTTACGATCTTTAACGAGTATATGGAGTTACCGCTTGATAGCTTTTGTGTTCCCGGCTTAATTACTGGATCTTAAAGTTCGGGGCATGGAGTGCATGGTTCCACTTTGGGAAATGGAGCCAGCTTTAGTACTAGCAACCCTTTGATGGATCTTCTTAGGGGTACTCATGTGATTGTATCATGGGTCTTGGATGCGATGGATCTTCGCATTTCTCTAGGTCTGCGCAGTCTAGGTTTAGGGTTGAGTCGTATCTTGGACATGTTATTAGGGTAACCTCTGAGCTAAGATATGTGCTTTGGTTCTGGGCCATGTTATTAGTGTAACCGCTGAGCCCAGATGTGTGCTTGGTATTTGGGCCATGTCATTAGTGTGACCGCTGAGCCTAAATATTTAAGTATATCCTACCTCGTGGTATAGAATCGAGTTACAGAAGTCTTCTATTGACTGTACTAAGAACTTATGCCTGTTTGTAGAAGTATTGGTCTTTCATGTTTGATGATTCTATGAATCTTAGAAGGTGAGATGCAAGCCGGCTAAGGATTGATAGAGTTTGGATTACTGGTTGTTAACTGATTCACATGATTACGTGTTGATTAGGGTTTGAGTGTATCATGGCCATGTTACAGGGTAACCTCTGAGCTAGAATACCAGCTTCCCTACCTCTTGTTATATTTTATTATCGGTTTCACATGATAGCTTTCATATGATAGGTTATATGTTAGTTAATTGTTTCATAACATGAAAAGCATATCATATATGTTTAAGTTTTGTATTTTCCATCTACATTGCTTTTATGTTATTCATGTTTCATTAAACTCGACATTTCGTGGCTGGGAGAACTCGGAGTTACTCCCCACTGACTGTGGCTTCCGTGTTTATATTTAATGCGGTTGGCAGGTTTGTGATGCATACATTGGGTACATTGACGAGCTAGCGAGCGAAGTATTTACCTGGACCTATATTCGGTTCTTAGATTGTATATTATTATACACTCTTTTATTTCCGTATTTATACGGGAGATATGTCTCCCGTCTTGTATATTTCTTTTGTATAATATTATTTCCGTTTTGTAATAAACCTTTTTATTTATGACACCTTCGTTATGTATTATCATATTTTATTTAGTTAAATTATTTTTTTTCTTTCCGCAAATTTGAGGGTGTCACAACCTAGGGACACTATTCAACAAGTTAAGAAGTGGGATGTTTACCTCACATTTCTGGAAAGTCTCATATAAGTCATTCTCCTTGGCATATGTCCTTGTGCTTATCAAAGCACTAGGAAATGGGACTTCCGGTATGTACTCCTCCACTTCATCATCTTCAATAGTGTCCTTGCTCTTCCTTGAAGTTTCTCCCTTTGCGTCCATACTTGTGGATGCCTCTTTTTCATTTCTCAATATCTCTTCTTGACCAACCACCAATTCTCCTTGGTCTTCAATCTCAATGGTTTCCATCTCAATATTCTTCATCTTTTCCTTTCCTTTTCCAAGGGGGTTTACTTCCAACTCTTTGCCTCCCCTCAATGTCATGGCACTAGCATTTTCCCTTGGTGGGGGAATGGTTTGAGATGGGAATCTTGTGGAGCTTGAGGCTTGGGATTTTGACAAATTTGAGGCCATTTGGGATAGTTGGGTTTCCAAGTTGTTCACCCTAAGGTTGTTAGCCTCCCTATCCTTCCTTGCTTCCTCTCTATCCCTCCTTGCCTCCTCCCTATCCTTCTCTTGATTGGCAAGAAGTGTTTGCAAGATGTCACTCAAGTTCCCTTGAGAAGAAGAATTCCCTTGATTTGGATTTTGGTTTGGTTGTCTTTGAGATTGAGAATTACTTGGAAAATTTGAGTTGTTGGGTCTTGGGTTGTTGTTGAAATTTCTTTGGGGATTTTGGTTGAAATTGGTGTTTCGGTTTTGGGTTGGATTTTGGGCTCTCAAGTGATTGAATTGACCATTTTCAAAACTCTTTGACTTGTCTCCTCCCCACCCCAAAAGATCACGATTTCCCACTTGGTTATACATTCCTCCACCACTTGGGTTTCTAGCATTGTAATTCCCATACCCCATGGCATTGACACTCTCCATGGTGGTTCCTTGCTCAATCATGATGTAACATGTGTTTGTAGCATGTTCACCTCCACAATAAGAACATTCAAGTGATTCGGGGTGTTGAGAATATGAATTACCTTTGTTAACAACCAAGTTGGATACCAAGCTTTTAAGTTCACCCATCTCTTGCATGAGTTTGTGATTTTGAGAGGCATGAGAATCTTCCATGGAAGATACATTTCTAGAGCTTCCTCCCCTTTCATTCTTTCTCCCGTAGCTTCTTGTGTTCATAGCCAACTTCTCAATAATGTTGTTGGCCTCGGCCACATTAAGTGTATCAATGCCACCTCCGGTGGCGGCTATAATCATCCGTTGGTCGTTTTGGCATAATCCTTCATTGAAGGCCGTCAATAGATCATCCCCCGACATCCCATGATAAGGGCACCTTGCCACGAGGCTTTTGAAACGCTCCCAATAGTCATAGAGAGTTTCCCCCATGTCTTGCTCAATGGTAGTGATGAGCTTCTTTGAGTGGTTATGCCTTGAATCCGGGTAGTATTTCTCAAGAAATTTCTTCTTCAAACCCACCCAAGTATTGACAGAATGGGCCGGAAGACAAAATAACCATTCCTTAGCGGCATCTTGTAGAGAGAATGGAAATGCCCTAAGTTTAAATTGGTCTTCGGTCACTCCTTGAGGGATGGCCCCTTGGCATATCATGTGAAATTCGGCCAAGTGCCTATTGGGATCATTCCCCACCATTCCATGAAATCTTGGCAAATTATGAACAAAGAACCCCTTTAGCTCGAAATTTACATCCCCCATGGGAGGGTATGCGATACACAACGGTTGCTCTTCATAGTTTCTTGCCCGGATTTCACCAATAGTTCTATTATCTTCCATTTCGGGTGGGTAGATGATGTTCAAATGTGGTGGTCTCCTAGGTGGTGATCTAGAAGGTGACACAAACACTTGTTCTTGTGGTTCTTGAAAAATATTGTTCTCAAACTCCTCTTCACTAGGCTCCCTCCAAAAGAGTCTCCTATAGAGGGGATTCGAAAACAACCAATTGGAAATGCTACTAGAAGCCGGGTCAATGTCTTGGTCACCAAGTCCCTCTTGTGACCTAGGCATAAACTCTAAAACACTAACAACACAATTAGTAACTTCAACACCAAGTAACCTACAAACAATACAAAAAGAAATATTTGAAAAACAATCTAAACAAATTATGACACTAACAAGAGTTCAATTTGATATTTAGCTATATTGCCTTCCCCGGCAACGGCGCCAAATTTGACGAGCTTATTTTACGGTGTCGTTAAATCCGCAAATTAGCTAAATCAAATAACAATTTATAAAGCCAAATCTAGACTCAAACCAACCTAAGTAAAGGGTAGTAAGGGTAAGACAAGGATCGAACCCAAGGGAAGGCGATGAATGCTAAAAATCTAATCTAGACTCTTGCTAAAAACCGATTAAACAAATTAATTAATCTAACCACAAATTAAAACACTAATTGAAACAAAGACTTGAATTACTTACAAACTATGATATTCACAATGGTAAACATGTAGATAACAAATAGGAAGAGAGTTTTTCATGAGAAAAGATTATCAAGCCTAAAAATCACCAACACTAACTAAATACTCAAAGATTCAAATATGGAGAAATAACTTAGTGCAATTATCCCAAGTTCCCCCACAACTAACAAAGTAAAGACCTTTCCTTCCTTCCTTTCTCTAATTATCTACTACAAACTTCTAAAAACTAGCCACCTATGAATTAAACCATCCATAAATGACTCAATACAACTAAACCCATACTTATTAAAACATAAGCATAAATAAAGATGCAAGCTTTAAGCACAAAACCAAAGAAGCATGCTAGAATCATGTAATAAAACATTAAACCATGTCATAAATACACAATAATCCAAATTCCACTCAAAAGATTCCAACTTTTAAACCAAAGTTACAATCTTTCAAGTTGCTTCAACAATTATCAAGACAAATCAACCAAATTCATCAAGACAAAGCAATTTAATCAAACAAACAATTACTAAGATGGTTAGTCTTAACAACAATTCATTCAACAATGAAATTCAAACATAGGAAAATGGAATTAAATAGAGAAGGAAAGATTAAAAAGGCCTTACAATGCTAAAAGGGAAGAACTTGTTCAAATTACACTAAGCAAAAGAAGATTAGCTACCCATAGTCTTCATATTACAACCAATTTCTAAGCAAAAACCCATTACAAGAGCCAAACTTGAAGAACAAAGTAGAGAAAATGCTAAGGAAAATATGATGTTGTATGTTGAATGCTTGATGCCCTTCTCTCTCTTCAGAATTCTTCTTTTATACCCTTGGTCCGCAAACCTAGGGGCCTTGAAAGGTGGGCTTCCAAAAGACAAGACGAGAAAATGAGAAAAACCCGTGCTGAGAGATGACGCAGGCTGCGTCCTACGACGCAGGCTGCGTCGAGCACTGCCGGATTTTTGCCTTGCTTTTCTTCTTGACTTTCGTTGACCCAAGGATATTAGACCCCGCCTTGACTTCCATTGACCCATTGGGCTTGGTCTTCATACCTTGATGATTCATTGCTAGCCCACTCCAATTTCCGGGTTTTATGGGTCTTGGGTTTTCGGGTTTGACTTTCATTGACTTTCGGGATTTGACTCTCAAAATTGACTTAAAATACTAAATACTAACATTATTACAAAAACTAAAATTAACATAAAACATAGCTAATGACCCGTAAAAAGTAGAACGAAAGACTCTAAAAATTACTACTAGACACGACAATATTTGACGTTGTCACTTCTTCACCATAAGGGACACACCATCTATCATCAAATCTGAAGCTACCATCATCATGAATCTGGAATCTCGAAGTTTCTTCCTTTTCAACATCTTCTTTCCACCTCACAATCTTCGGATCAAGAACTTGCTTAGCTCGAATATCTTCATAGAATTTCGGCTCGATCATAAAATTACTCATCCCTTATCCCCTCCTAATCACGAAGAACCCCATCTCCTTCACTTCTTCTCTCAACCTCATCAAGGACAAAGCTGTACATAGAGAATGTACCGACTATCGACTCAAAGCATCCGCTAACACATCTGCCTTCCCTTCATGATACATGATCTCCATGTCGTAATCATCAATCAAATGATTCGTAATCAAATGGGGAGATAGTCCCATTCTCAATGAGCTTCTTTACATGTTTTTCATTTATGTGTCCCATACGACAGTGCCATAGATAATTTTGATCTTTGTCACCAACCTTTACTTTCTTATTATTCACATGTAATATGTCTGTGGTTTGATCTAAGATATAAATGCCATTCATGGAAACTGCTTTGCCATAAACCATTTCATTCAAAGAGAAAATAAAGTTATTGTCTTTAATTGAAAATGAAAAACCGTTTTTATCAAGCACAGAAACAGAAATAATGTTCTTAGATAAACAGGGTACATAGTAACAGTTATATAAATACAACTCAAATCCACTCGGGAGTTGGATTACATATGTTCCCATTGAGACTGCAGCAACTCTTGCTCCATTACCGACTCGCAGGTCCACATCACCCTTTGCGAGAGGTGTGATGTTTTTTAGGCCCTGCAAATGATTACACAGATGAGAACCACAACCTGTATCAAGTACCCAAGTTTCGAAACTTGCATGGTTAATCTCAATCATATGAATATAAGATGACATATCAACAGGAGTGACGCGGCCAGCTTTTATGTCCTCACGGTACACGGGACAGTTCCTCTTCCAATGCCCAATCTTGTGGCAATGGTGGCACTCATTATCACTGTCCTTGCTCTTTGCCTTGCCTTGTGAGCTACTAGTCTCACCATGCCCACTCTTACCCTTTCCTGACTTCTTAAACTTTGGCTTCCCTAGAGTTAGGTCGCCGTGAGCCTTGCCCTTACCTTTGTTCTTGTTGGAAATCATGAGAACATCTTGCTTCATGCTCCCACTCAATTTCAGATCCTTCTCGGTCTGTACGAGAAGTGAGTGTAGCTCATGAGGACTTTTCCTCATGTCATTCATGTAGTAATTTGCCCTGAAAAGGGAAAAACCATCATGAAGTGAATGAAACATACGGTCAATGACTATGCTCTCACTGATTTTGCAATCAAGTGCCTCTAGTTTTTCGACATTCTCAATCATATCAAGAATGTGTGGGCTAACCGGTTGGCCCTTCTGGAGTTTCGCCTCAAAGAAGCGACATGTATGCTCATAAGTAACGATTCTCGGTGCTTTTGAGAATTCGTTAGTGAGCGTGGTGAAAATCTTATTTGCACCTTGGGCAATGAAGCGTCTTTGCAAATTAGTTTCCATTGCAAAGATGAGTACGTTCTTTATCGCACCCGCTTCCATAACGAAGTCACTATAAGCAAGTGACTCGTTAGCTCTCGCATTGGGGCCTTGGTTTGGCGGTATTGGCTCAGTCAAGTACTTGAGCTTGCCGTCAGCAATGGCAGCATTCCGTAATGCCGCCTCCCAGTTCGTAAAGTTGGACCCGTCATTCTTTAGTCACGTGGACTGATTCATGTGATCCATGAAAGTTTTAAGCCAGGACTCGCGTGCGAGTGTGGCACTTGGCATAGGGACATCATAATGGCCAGCCATTTGTTATAAGCAGTATTATCAATATAAAACGAATTTTACACTGCGAAAAAGAAGAAAATTATAATAAGCATACACATCGATATGAATTAAGTCTAGTGCAAAACTTGTTTAATGCGAAGACTCAAGCATTTATACAATTGACCTCCCTCAAGAATTATATAAATGATCCCAAGACTCAATTATCTATAAATTGATAAGCCAACCTCTTGTCTAATTCAACCTTTAGAATTCTTGGTCGATAAATTTCTATCTTTAGTCCATCATAATCACGAGAAAATCTTCGGATTATAATGTTGAGGTAAAATAAGTCAACACATACTACTTACCCAACGTAGAAGGGGTCATATGGAGAGTAAGTTCCTATACGCCTACCGATGAAGAAGGGTTTCATAGTAGTTTGGCCTATAAAGACTAGTCTCAATTTTTAGGTTTTAGAGGAAGATCCCATCAACTTTATTTTAATTCATTTTAAGTGAACGAATATCTAGCATGCGAGAATGAATAAACTAAGAGGATTGCTTAAAATTCGTGTGACATCTTTATGTCCATGATAACTAACATCCAAACTATATGAGTCAATTTTCATGCATTTTTAGTAGGTGGTTTGGTTTAGGCGGAATATGAAACACCAACTATCATGTTAAGAAATGCAACAAGAACGAAAAATACGTAAAATTACAAAGTCCTAGTGTGGCCTATCTACCAAAATGAACGAAATACAACTTTGGAATTCATCCATAATTGGACCCGAAAAGCTTGTCTTGATGTTCCATCTTGGTCCATGTAGCGGGAGTGAGCAATCTGATCTCCATCTTTAGTCTTCTCAAATTACATTTAATAAATTACAAAATATAAACCTATTTACATTCTAATTTAAAAACATAATTTCAAAGAAAACAAAAGGAGATTCGAGATCTCAAAATTACATCAAGATCATGTTTCCATCATTACGAAAACATAATCAACTAAGACCACACTAGGTAATACAAATTACAACCAATTGCAAAATTACGTAAATAAACCATTCAACAAATCATTTAACAAAATAAAATGCATCAACAATAAATTAGTCATTCAAGACATAATTCCATAATTATGTAGAGTAATTTATCCAAACCACCTATTTTAAAATGATCAAAATTATGTGACAATTCCTAAATTACTCACAATAATTCCAATCAAACATAATCCAATTTGAATTCATATTATCATATAATATGAATTAATCCAACATTATTTTAAACCATTTTAAAATAATTGGGTATCCAATAATTGTGAACTTTTTCACAACAACAATTATACATTATTAATATAATGCATAAAAAATATTCGACCAAATTAAAAAAACAAAAAAAAAAAAAACAGAATCAATTTTCTTTTTTTTATAAAACAGCCACCGTTTTTTTTTTATATAAAATAATACATACAAATTAAACATTTTAATTTGATGTTGCTAATATTACAAGATCGGTATAATTATCAACATTTAATCATTATTAAACATTGATACAAACTAGATGATTCAATTTAACATTTTAAAATGAATATCTAAATCATGATTAAATCGATTATCTTAATATTTGACTAATCATAATTGATTTGAACATCATTAAAATTAATGAATCATGATGCAAAACAACAATTTAACATCATGTATACCGAAAATATATAGCAAAAACAAATGTTCATAAACATTCAAAACAATTTCCATTTACATTTTAATTTAATCCTTATTAAATTAAAACATCTACAAATTTATCATATTGTCATCTTAACATTTTAAAACAACAATATCAATAAATCAAAATGAAAACAAGGCTCAAAAAAAAATTAACACGGCTGAAAAAGGATTATTTGAGCCGAAACAAAAAAAAATTTCAGAAAAATTTTAATATAATATTTCATCATTTATGAAAAATCATATAAAAAAATTTCGTAGCCTAAGCTCTGATACCACTTGTGAGAAATATCGGTATATTTCATCATGAAATTTAAGGATTATAACAAAATCTTAATATATGAAATGCGAGTCATAAACGAAATGCATAATATAAAACATAGAGATTAGAATCAACCTCCGGTCCTAGCAATATGGCCTAAGAACAAATATCGAGATCGATATTCTCCTAATCGTTACACCCAAGATGCTCCGATAAATGCCTTTTTCTTGTGCTAGAATGAATAAAAAAATTACTAATAATATTTTGTGAGAAGTAATGATAAGAAATGTAGAGAAAAAGATGATAAAAATCTGAATTTTTTTTCTCTTCCCCTCTCCTTTTAACTGTCCAAGTCAAGTGGAGAAAACAGAGGAGATATTCCCTCTTTTTTCTCTACTTGTTTTTAGGTTGTTAGCTTTTTCATTTTAATGTATAAAATGTGTATGTATCATTATTGTCATTTATGTTGTCACATATTAATAAGTCCATACAACATCTTGTAGTCGATTTATTAATAATGGTCTGACATCATTTATTATGACAATATCGTATAATATATACGTCAACTATAAATATCGTATATTTATAATTTGCTAATTAAATATAACAGTTTATATTTAATTACGAATTAACATTTAATTCGTTTAAGCTTACATTATTTAATCGTATTAAATAATTACATTATATACATTAATTAGATATAACAGTTTATATTCAAGTACGAATTAACATTTAATTCGTCTCAGCTAGTATTATTTAATCGTATTAAATAATCGTATCATCATTACATTGACTAACCTTTTAGTCATATACATCGACTAACCTTTTAGTCATATAAGGCATCAATATGATTATATTTTTATATAATCATATCTCTCAAACACATCCTTTAGGTGTGACTTTTAGGGACCAGTTGATCACCGCCATTAAAATGACAATAACGTCAAACTTCTAGCAAGCCAACCGTTATCGATAAACGTTAATCAACTGATAAGAATACTAAGTATACCCTGTGAACCTGTAAGAGATTTATACACGTTATCACACTAACTTTGGAGGACACTAGCTCCAACATAAACCTGGCCAGACTCCCGGGACAAGCCATTTCCCAATTCGACATGCGACAAGACGTGTCACATCCAAGACTAGAACGATGGAAGGGAAGCCGAGTACCGCAAATCCGAGATAACGGCCAACGGAAGAGGCGGGAAGAGAATGAGCCTACCAAATCCGTCAGAACGGCCAACAAAAGAGGGTGTCAAAGAAACTGAAACTAGTACGCTAATCATAATGACACCACCTCGCATGAATAAAACATTTGATAGCTGGGTCGATCACCGTTATGCGTTTGTAATAGGCTTGTCGCATACCTAACTAAAATACCCTAGGTTTAGCTACCAAACAAATGTAGTTAGGGAAATAAGGGGCCAATCCAAGGTAGGTGGTAGTTGCAAGTGAAATGTTATGAACATAATTTTATCAAGGTGTCAAATGATTGATTGATATTGCAAGGTAAACTAATGCTTAACAAATTATGATGATTGACAATATTAGAAAGAGATCTAGGGGATAGGTTAGTATATGTAAACTAGCATAAAAATATCAAATTGGGAGGATAAACAAACAAGCATTGTCTAGGCTTAATAATACTTACCTTTTGATATGAATACTCTACCAAAGAACCAGGTCGTAGAGGGCTCTCGCACTTACTAGGTCGGTCTACTATAACATGCCAGGTCTCATTCTATTCTCGACTTACGTTCTAAGGAAATAAATCAACAAACTAACCAATTATTTTGATCAAGAATCATGGATTATCAATAATAAACGACATGCGATAGAGACATTGACAAGAATGCTTATTACCCAATTTTAACAAAAATATACTAATTGTACATAACTTTCCTACACCTTAGATTAAAAGCCTACTCACTCATGATTATAACTAAATTGAAAAACACGGTTTAGCAAATGACAACATGACAACAATAATCTAAATGCTAAATGATATAACTTGCAATAACAATATTTATATATATATATATATATTCACATATAGAGCTTAGTTCTTTTGAGTCCACCATTTCCATAAAGTTCTCAAGTCCTCATCCTAGCTATTAGATGAAGGAGATGGATGTATGAGATTGAAAATTAAAAAGCACACTTATCACTAATCAATTGCATATGCACTAATTAATTAACTTTCTCTCTCTAGCCTTTAATTAATCACTTTTGAGCTGTTGAGATTTATGAGTGTAACTTTGATGCTTACGAGTGTAAATCTAATGTTTTAAAGTGTAACTTTAACTTTTTAAGGCGGTTTGTATATAAAAATTTGAATTTAAACAATTTTAATACCTTACGAGTGTAACTTTGATGTTTTTCGAGTGTAACTCTAAAAATGTTTAGCGTAACTTTATATTTTTAAGGCGGTTTTGTTTATAAAAATTTGCATATATATAATTTTAACACTTTACGAGGGTAACTTTGATGATTTTCGAGTGTAACTTTAATTTTTTAAGACAAATTTTGTAAAGGTAAATTTGAATTTATATAATTTTAACATTTTACAAGTGTACGTTTAATAGTTTAAGGCGGTTTTGTATAAAAAAAATTAGAATTTATATAATTTTAACATTTTCCGAGTGTAACTTTAATGTTTTTTTAGTGTAACTTTAATTTTTTTTTTAAGACGGTTTGTATAGAAATATATGAATTTTTATTATTTTAACATTTTACAAGTGTAACTTTAATGGTTTCGAGTATATGTAACACCCGCAAATGTACCCTATTTTTATAGTAAAAATATTATACGGATACTTTTCAGCGAAATTTAGTTTTAGTTTAGAATTAAATTTCCCGAGTCGAATTTAGAATTTCCGAGTTCGTATTTGGATTTTACGCGAGATTTCAAGTGAATCACGTCTTAAGACGTCTTTGACTTTTCTTGACTTTTTCCACTTACTCCACTCATACTCCCTCATAAACCCTAACTTCCTCACAACTCAATCACCTTCTTCCTCACAAAGAAAACCCCAAAACCTAGCTTCCATTTTTGATCCGTCTTAGAATCGTCATAACTCTTTCAATTCTCGCTCAAATTCACGTAAGTTCGTCTTATTCTTTCCCTCTCATCTTCCTCTATCAATATTGGTAATAAAATTACCGTCTTTCTCGCTTTTCAAATTATCCGTCTTTCTCAAGGTGAATTATATTAATCTTTTATTAACTATTTGTAGGTGGTGACCTCCAAGATCCCGACAAAGACTACTTCTTGATTGAAGAGGACATTGACGCGGAGTAAAGACGCAAAAAGGTAACGGTGAAGGGTTACTCGATATCATTTACGTGTTTTATGTGTTTTTTATGTTAGAAATTGTATTTAGAATAAGGTTAGTAATCTTAGGAATTGTGTTGTTGATGTTGGTTGTTGTTAGTTGATAGTTGATATGAGAATTGATGGTTTGTGATGATAAATAATGATTGTTTTATGTGGATTGCAAGACGAGATTGAAGGATCCTGTGCCCGATACAGAACGCTGGCAGCGTTGCTTGCCGCCAGTTTCCCAAGTCGACTGCAGTTTTCCTACACTGACCCCTTTTCGTAAAATGATCATATCTCTTTCGTTACTTGCTTTTTTTTGGCTGGTGACATCCCGTTGGAACCGTAAGAGGATAAGATATCACCTCCATTTGGAATTTCTGCATTTGCATGTCTAGAACTCTAGTTATGACCGTTTATAGTGGACCCTTGTTTTAGTTGGGTTCCAAACAACGTTGTTTTGGAGAGGGGATCTATGTTTCTTATTTATGGTGCTTCATAAACTTGTTCTAATGCTTATGTATCATGTATTGACTCATTTTTATCATAGTTAAATTTATATAATTCCCTATTCTCATGTTTTGTGACGGTTTTTGGTATGTCCCACTTTGAGTCGGTTCTTATTCCGAGTTCGTATTTGGAATTTCCGCGAGATTCCATGAGACTTTTAAGTCGGTTCTTGACTTTTAAGTCGTCTTTGACTTTTCTTGACTTTTGAGCCGTCTTTGACTTTCGTTGACTTTTCCGACTCACCCTACATATACTCCCTCAAACCCTAAACCTAATTCATTTCCTCACAATTCATTTCCTTCTTCTTCATCACCATAAACACCAAAAAACCTTGCCTCCATTTTCATCCAACATTAGATTCGTCATAGTTCGTTCGTTTCTCGCTCAAATTCCCGTAAGTTCGTCTTATTCTTTCCCTCTTAGCTTCCTCTATCCGTATTCATATTAAAAGTATCGTCTTTCTCGCTTTTTAAATTATCTGTCTTTCTCAAGGTGAATTATATTCATCCTTTATTATCTAATTGTATGTAGGTGGAGACTAGGAAGGTTTAGAAACCGTTTAAAGAGGCGAAAAGGTAACGGTGAAGGGTTACTCGATATCATTTACGTGTTTTAATGTGTTTTCCATGTTAGAAATCGTATTTAGAATATGGTTAGTATGCTTAGGACTTGTGTTGTTGTTGTTGGTTGTTGTTAGTTGTTAATTGATATGAGAATTGATGGTTTGTGTTGATAAATGAGGATTTTGTTGTTGATAACATGTTGGAAATTGATCGTCCTTGAATCCCATGAAGGACGCGGGCTGCGTTGGGGAACGCAGGCTGCGTCGTGGGTGACGCAGGCTGCGTCATACGCTGCCAACAGAAATTTTCCTACACTGACCCCTTTTCGTAAAATGATCATATCTCCTTCGTTACTTGTTTGTTTTGGGCGTGTGACATCTCTTTGGAACCTTAAGAGGCTAAGCTATCACCTCGACTTGAAATTTCTGCATTCCCATATCTAGAACTCTAGTTATGACCGTTTGAAGTGGACCCTTGTTTTCGTTGGTTTCCAAACGACGTTGTTTTGGAAAGGTGATCTTTGTTTTTATTCATTATGCTTCACAAACTTGTTCTAATGCTTATGTATCATGTATTTACTCATGTTTATCATATTTGAACTTATATGATTCCCTATTCTCATGTTTTGTGACGGTTTTTGGTATGTTTCCACTTTGAGTAGTTTTTACAAATGTTACGGTTTGAGCACTATTTTGTCTTGTGCTTTGTACTCTCATTCCCTTGGCTACCTTCCCGTTCGTAAGGCTGGAATGTCGGAACGGAGAGGTATCCTACTGCTTAATTGCATGTGTTAGTGGGCATACGACGACGTTGTTGGGAGTTGAACGCTATGCGTTGATCGACCCGGCCGTCAAATGTTGTGTACTTGCGAGGTGGTGTTATTTGCATGTAGCGTACCGCTTGTTATGAGGCTTGTGCTCTTTTCCGCCTCTTTCGTGAATTGATCTACCGAATTTGGGGTACTCGGCGTCTATGATTGACCGAGTCTTGGATGCGAAACGCTTTATCGCATGTCGAATCGGAAAATGTGATTCCGAGAATCTGGCCAGGTTTAGATTAGGAGCCGTTTAATTATCGTTCCTACAGGAGGAAATTAGTCTACATACGCGAATGCTTTATCGTGTATACGTTCGGGAAATGCTTTATCCCGTGGATGCCTTTTAATCAATACTTGCCATTACAAACGGTTGCTAGTGCGTTTCATTACCGTGAGAGAGGTCGTCAATTGTATTGTTATGTGGGGGATGCGTGATTACATGATTGATTATTTCATGGTCATTGCTTGGACTTGGCATGGTTTGTTTGTCGAGTCTCAATCTTATCAAACTTATACCGCTAACGGTGAGATGTAAGCCCTAGTGAGCGTATTCGGTTGCCTAAGAGTGTCTTCCCCGAGTCTTTGTATCACATGAAGGATTCGGATTTGTATTATCTATGCTCTTATCATTATATATAGAATTGCCTATCTATTCTTATCGCAACTCACATGTATATATATATATATGCATGCTTTACTTCTGTATTTCCTTATATGTACGTTTGATTTGATATGGCTGGGAGAACCCGGAGTTACTCCCCACTGACTGTGGCGTTCATGTTTTTCATGGATGAACAGGTTGCTTGCTTGGTTGGCTTTTTGCTTGATATGTTGGGTTCGGGTGTGAGCTAGCGGGCGTTGTCCCTGGATGAAACACCTCTAGACGTTGATTAGCTAGTTGCTAATGGCTTTGTTGTTGGTTAACATTTTGAGAGACGACGTCTCTTGTATTATTTTATATTTGGTTTGTAATTACTGACATTCCTCGTATTTCTATCTTGCATGTATAAAAGTTTTAAAAACTTCATATTTCCGCTTTATAATTCACATGCTTGTATGTTTTATTTCCGCATTCGTGAGGGTTGTCACATTTGTACTCTCATTCCCTTGGCTACCTCCACGTTCGTAAGGCTGGAATGTCGGAACGGGGATGTATCCTTACTGCTTAATTGCATGTGTTAGTGGGCATACGACCACGTTGTTGGGAGGAGAACGCTTTGTGTTGATCGACCCGGCCGTCAAATGTTGTGTACTTGCGAGGTGGTGTTATTTGCATGTAGCGTACCGCTTGTTATAAGGCTCGTGCTCTTTTCCGCCTCTTTCGTGAATGTCGACCGAATTTGGGGTACTCGGCGTCTATGATTGACCGAGTCTGGCCAGGTTTAGACTAGGACCGTATTATTATCGTCGTCCTACCGGAGGAAATTAGTCCACATATACAAAGTGTGATCGTGTATGCGTTCAGGGAAATGCTTATATTGTGGATGCCTTTTAATCATACTTGCCATGTACACGGTGCTAGTGCGTTTCATTTACCGTGAGTCGTCAATGTATTGGTACGTTTGAATGGGTGATTATATGATGGATTACTTATGATCTTCACATGACTTGGCATGGTTTGTTTGTCGAGTCTCAATCTTATCAAACTTATACCGCTAACGGTGAGATGCAAGCCCTAGTGAGTGTATTCGGTTGCCTAAGAGTGTCTTCCCCGTGTCTATCTATAGCATGATGGTTACGGATTGTACTTCATATGCTCTTATCATTATATATTGAATTGCCTATCTATTCTTATCGTATTTCACATGTATATCTATATATGCATGCTTTTACTTTTGTATTTCCTTTTATGTACGTTTAATGTGATATGGCTTGGAGAACCCGGAGTTACTCCCCACTAATTGTGGCGTTCATGTTTTTCATGGATGAACAGGTTGCTTGATTGGATGGCTTTTTTGCTTGTGGTATTTTGGGTTCGGGTGTGAGCTAGCGGGCGTTGGCCTGGATGAATCACCTCTAGACGTTGTTTAGCTAGTTTGCTAATAACTTTGATGTTGGATACATTTTGAGAGGCTACGTCTCTTTGTAGTATATTCTATTTAGTTTGTATTTATTTGACATTCCTCGTATTTCTATCTTGCATGTAAAAAGTTTTAAAAACCGTATTTTCCGCTATATAATTCACATGCTTGTTATGGTTTTATTTCCGCATTCGCGAGGGTTGTCACAGTTGGTATCAGAGCTTTATCGCTCCCGACGCACACACGTGAACCCTAAACTTAAAATTACTTGACCTTGAAATAATAAATGAGAGATGGGTAGACTTAAGGACCTCAGGTGGTAGTCTTTGGTGTACTTGATGTTTGTTAGGTTCTAACTTGTTTGTTGATTGTGTTGAGTGATGTTATGTTTGCTTGTATCTACCGTCTTGAGGTGGATCATGTGTTACCTAGAAGAAGTATCCTCTACCGAAGATTGAAGATTGACGAGCCTAATTGAAGTGTATTTCTTCCTCATCGATGTTTTCTCTCGTCCTTAATGTATCATGCTCTCTTCCTTTTATCTAAGTGATTCTTCATCATCTTTCTTTTTCCCTTGGAAATTACTCTTGTTACTTTCCTCCTCCTTATTAATTTGTACCCTCAACTTTCTTATGTTACCTTTTGTGGACATCATACCCTTTTGTTTGTGGCATATTGTGCTTTGTCGGAAAAATTTTAGACTTGGTGGAATGTTAGTGTTGATTTGATTGAATTTGGGATTCGAGAAAAATTGTGTAGACTTAAGTTCTTCCCTAGTGGTGAGAGTTGGTATCCTTGAGGAAAGTGTGGTAAGGTATGTTTAATGATTTTAATGTATAAACGCTTACCATGACTTGTGTGTAAATAGTTTATGATATTCGATGGTGTAAGGTCGAATGAGTTGGCTATGACTTCTTAACTCATTAGTAATTTAGTCTTTTGGACTTAGAAGTTTAGTATTGTTTTGAAGACCATGCTAATGATAGGTCTAATTGGTGTAAATAAGAAGTTTTGAATGATATCTTGAGGTGCGAAATACTTTCGAGGATTAAGTTACGTCTTGTGGTTTCCTATTGTGTGTTTGTGAGTATAGGCTTGGTGGAAAAGCATTTGGCTATAGTTCTTGGATTTAAAGATATGATCTTATCTTATGGTATCGGAGACTCGTGGAAGTAGTAAGGTTTCGTTGTAAGTCGAACCATATTACTTGAGGATTATAGATATGAGCGAGATTCGATGATGTGAACTATGATGGAAATACCTTGGGACGTTAATGATGATGTTTGACTTGATGTTGTACTTTGATAATAATGAACTCGTGGGCTATATGACTTGAAAATGACCGAGTATAAGGGAGTATTTGTTAGTCCTTCAGTTAAAGAAACCTTTGAGGTTGTGTTGAATATTTGAGCTAAAGGAATGTTACTATGCTTGAGTTGCAATTCCGCACTTGGGAATCCGTGTGATATGAAAGGATGGATGAATTGGGTTGTAATCGAGTTGTTAAATCTAGGTGTACCTTACTTTGATAATTTGTGGTACGAGGGTCCCTTGTAAGAAACCTTTGTTATTGGGATGAGTTGCTTTGCTATCACCCTAAGTCAGAAAAGAGAAATTTTGTGGATTAAACCTTAAACCTTTACTCGTGCCATTATCCCTTTTCATTTCCATTCTTGAATGTTTTTGTCAAGATTGATCTTTAAGAAATCGCATACTCGTATTTTCTTTCTTACTCGGATAGCTTCATAACTCTACTATCTGCTTTGTCTCTTCCTTGACCTCATTATTTTCAGCGCCCCTCTCTTGTAATCTCGTGCCTTATTTATTCTCGTGTTCTCCTTGAGATTCCTTATCGTTTCCTATCTCGTTGCTCCTGCATCTTTTCTCTAATAGATTGGGTATTCCATTTGTAAGGCTCATAGAATAAGTGTAATGTATTTTGGAATTCTTAGGTTAGAATATGTGTTTTTGGATTGAGCAAATTTCAGGTTGTATTTGATCATGGAAAATAGGACTTAAGCTGTAGGATGAATCTTAATAGTGAAAATGTATCTTCTCCTTGTAGTTTTGGATTTGGAGCTTGGTACTCTAGTGTTATTTTGAGAATTTAGTTAATCATGATAATAGTTCGTTGTTGTTGGGTACTATAACGGTTGCTTGGTATGTCATTTGGGAATTAGATGTCTCTAATTGGTGGATTCTAAAAGAGACTTTGCATTAGGCAAATTGAGCCGGTACCCAAAGTTTGAGGAGTATTGTCATAAATGAAAATCGATTCATTTTGAGTTTTGGATGAATTAGATGTTTTGAATGGTTGTCTGATTGGCAAGTGATTGGTCATTTGTGGTTTGGATTAGTAATTCTCTTTTATTCTTAAGGAATCATAGTTTGAGATTGAGAAATATTCGTAGCAAGCTTTGGATAGTGAGTGCTCAGTTGTTATGGAATATAGAGATAGAATGGTGAACCCATTATCTTGAGGATTAGTAACCACCATAGTTTGCTAATGTGACTATTTATATTTGAGGCTTCGAGTGTAGTAATGATCGAATTAAGGATGTTATGGCATATTAAAGAATCCTTATAACCGATAATGGATTGTGAATTTTCCCTTGTCGTGAGACTTTGGATGAGACTAGTTGGATCCTAGATAATTATGTTTGTTGCGCGGATTGTGTTTTGCCTTTCGAGGATGAGAAAGTTCATTGTAAATTTAGGATAATGAGTTTGAAGTAAATTGAATCAAGGGATTTTCATGTTAAGTCTCCTTTACCTTGTGGTTGTTAGCGATCATGTTTCCCTAGATATAAATATTTTGTTGGTGGTTTCTAGTAAGGGTTTTGATGAAACTAAGAAGATTAGAGTACGTAATGAATCTTACATGTGGATTGTTAGTTGTGGAGTCTACCGTGCCGATGGACTTCAGTAGATACTAAATGGATCTGAATAATTAGGTTATTGGCTTGAAATCTCGTGATTATGCAATGTTTTTGTAAGAATTCTGATGATTGAAAATGATGAGTTGCAAATTGGGTAAATTGCATTCTCTTGAGGATTTGGTTTATTAGTAGAGTTAGTGATGTCGAATTCTTGTAGATCTTCCTGCCGACTTCATCGTGATCTTCCTATCCCTAAGAGTTCGATTTGTTTCGTTTTTGCGTGTTTTGTATATATTTTGTAATCGAGATTTATGAACTTGATGTTCGAGTCGCTCTATGTACGTGTAATGTCTTGTTATTTGATTTTATCCTTGAGAAAACCTTCCAATTTCCATATTATATTTCTAATTTAACGTTTCAAAGGAGTTTAAAGATGGTTTGTGTACCCTCTTTTTGGAGAAAATGGATTTCTTTTGCTTTTATATTTGGATTTTGCGTTTGGTTGGATGTTTGGACTTGTTATTGGAGACGTCTGGTGACTAGTTCTGCACTTACTAACGTTTGTTTTGAATTTCGATTTCACTATTTCGACAATGATTTGATTTGCATAACTAGAGTACTCGTTCGCGACGGGCACTCTTGTGATTCGTAAATAAGGTTTCGCACTTATGAAAATTTCCTTAAACCGTTTTAGAGATGAACCTCGTTTCATGAATATTTCCCTTATAAAACTTTTCGTATTAATTTTGAAAACCGATTCTTGTCCTTGACACTTTTGTTTTCTACTCTCAAGTTTCGAGGCCGAAACTTTTTAAAAGGTGGGGTGATTGTAACACCCGCAAATGTACCCTATTTTTATAGTAAAAATATTATACGGATACTTTTCAGCGAAATTTAGTTTTAGTTTAGAATTAAATTTCCCGAGTCGAATTTAGAATTTCCGAGTTCGTATTTGGATTTTACGCGAGATTTCAAGTGAATCACGTCTTAAGACGTCTTTGACTTTTCTTGACTTTTTCCACTTACTCCACTCATACTCCCTCATAAACCCTAACTTCCTCACAACTCAATCACCTTCTTCCTCACAAAGAAAACCCCAAAACCTAGCTTCCATTTTTGATCCGTCTTAGAATCGTCATAACTCTTTCAATTCTCGCTCAAATTCACGTAAGTTCGTCTTATTTTTTCCCTCTCATCTTCCTCTATCCGTATTGGTAATAAAATTACCGTCTTTCTCGCTTTTCAAATTATCCGTCTTTCTCAAGGTGAATTATATTCATCTTTTAATAACTATTTGTAGGTGGTGACCTCCAAGATCCCGACAAAGACTACTTCTTGATTGAAGAGGACATTGACGCGGAGTAAAGACGCAAAAAGGTAACGGTGAAGGGTTACTCGATATCATTTACGTGTTTTATGTGTTTTCTATGTTAGAAATCATATTTAGAATAAGGTTAGTAATCTTAGGAATTGTGTTGTTGATGTTACTTGTTGTTAGTTGATAGTTGATATGAGAATTGATGGTTTGTGATGATATATAATGATTTTTTTTTGTGGATTGCAAGACGAGATTGAAGGATCCTGTGCCCGAGACAGGACGCTGGAAGCGTCCATTGACGCTGGTAGAGTCGTGGGGCGGTGGCAGCGTTGCTTGCTGCCAGTTTCCCAAGTCGACTGCAGTTTTCCTGCACTGACCCACTTTCGTAAAATGATCATATCTCTTTTGTTACTTGCTTGTTTTTGGCTTGTGACATCCCATTGGAACCTTAAGAGGATAAGCTATCACCTCCGTTTGGAATTTCTGGATTTGCATGTCTAGAACTCTAGTTATGATTGTTTGAAGTGGACCCTTTTTTTAGTTGGTTTCCAAACAACGTTGTTTTGGAGAGGGGATCTATGTTTCTTATTTATGGTGTGACACCCTCGAATTTGCGGAAAGATAAACAAGTAATTTAAATAAATAAAAGATGAGAATACGTTTTTAATAGGTTCACTTTAGTGAAAATCGGTATATTTTTAAAACCGGAACCTACCATTAAATATATTCACCATAACAAAGGTGTCTTAAAGAAAAAGGTTCATAACTAAAAGGAAATAATATTATACATAAGAAGTATCTAAAACGGGAGACATATCTCCCTAATAAATACGGAAATAAAAGAGTGTATTAAATAATACAATCCTAAGAACCGAATATATGTCCAAGGTAATACTTCACTCGCTAGCTCGTCAATGTACCCAAGCATGCTTCACAAACCTGCCGACCGCATTAAATGTAAACACGGAAGCCACAGTCAGTGGGGAGTAACTCCGAGTTCTCCCAGCCACGAAATGTCGAGTTTAATAAAACATGAATAACATAAAAGAGATGTATATGAAAAATACAAAGCCTTAACATATACGATATGCTTTTCATGTTATGAAACAAATAACTAACATATAACCTATCATATGAAGGCTAAGCTACTCATGCAAGCTATCATGTGAATCAGTTAACAACCTATACCACGAGGTAGGGAAGCTAGTATTTTAGCTCAGAGGTTACATTTAAAACATGGCCAAGATACAACTCAACCCTAATCATACAAGCTATCATGTAAATCAGTTAACAACCGGTAATCCAAACTCTATCAACCGTAGCCGGCTTGCATCTCACCTTCTACGATTCATAGAATCATCAAACATGAAAGACCAATACGTCTAGAAAAAGGCATAAGTTCTTAGCACAGCCAATAGTCGACTTCTGTAATTCGAGGCTATACCACAAGGTAGGATAAACATCCTAGTCCTAGACTGCACAGACCTAGCGACAACAGCTAACCCATTCCCTGTCTCAATACCAAAAGTACAATGAGAATCTCTACTAGGCGACCCCCTAAGCAGAGTTGGCTAGTACTTAAGCTGGCTCCATTCCCAAAGTGGAAGCAATTAGGCAGCCATGCCCCGGCTTGGTATCAAAATCCCAGGCCAGTGACACAAAAGCTATCAAGCAGTGAAACTATATACTCGTTAAGATAGTAAGGTCTATCAATGTCATGGTCCAAGGTACTCATTTAGAATTAGAATGGTCAACACGCCATATAATCATAATTCTCTATGAGTACTTAGTCAACACGACATATATCATACAATTAAACAGTCACGGGAAAAACTTCCTATCATGTGACTAATTGCATATAAATCACATTCAAATATCATATCACCTCATATCTACTATGGCTCATTCATTCATTCATTAAGTAAAACCCTACCTGAAGACAAATCCCCGACCCGAGTCCCGCGACTAGAGCTGGCAAAAGATGACTCGACCCGAAGAACCGACCTGTCTTATCCAAAAACCGACCTGATAGAACCCGTAAATTTGCTGAACTGAAACCGACCAGAACCGACCCGAAGGTTAACCGATAAACCGATAGAACCTGAAATGATATGACCCGAACCGCTTGTGACTCGACCCAACCCGACCCGAAACCCGATTCACCCACAAACCCGACGTGACCCAAACCGAACTGAACCGACCTGTAACCCAATTTAACCCGATTAATATCGACCCGACTCATAGCCAAATAATCTTTTTTAAGAATCTAAATTTCTTTATAGTTTGATTTTTGTTAATAAATTTGATATAAAAAATTATCGCTCATTTTATTTTTCAAAACAAAATGTAATCTTAAAATAAATATTCAGTTGTAAATTTAGTACGCTATATTCCTAGTTAAACTTATTAATAATTATTTTGCAAGTGATATATGTAGAAAAATTTAAATTAACGCTTTGTGAGGAAAAGAGTGTTTAGTTTTGGCTCCATTGAAAACAATAAAGGGAAGAAAGAGTTATGAGTTATGACCATACAATCCGACCTCGGTTATTAATTATGATATTAAAATCCAAACCTCAAATACACCATTCTGGTAGAGCATATTCAAAAGTAAATACGTAGGATCACCGTCAAGATAATAAATAAAATCTATTTCATTTGTAATTCATTTAGTTTCTTGTCGTACCTCATATGTCAAATGTTCAAAACTATGAACTACATAAACAACTGATTAATTTAGACCAAAAACATTATTTGTTGTCCATAATATAGGCGAATCCGACACTGGATATGCACTCATGACATATACTTATAACCGAGGTCGAGCAACATAAGTGTTCAATGAAATTATACAATCATTAACTTTTATAGTGTTATACTCTTATATTTTACAAATATCTTTTGTATCGAGTTCCTCTAATCCAATATTATAATTCATAAGTTCAAAAGTGATCTTTTAACAGAACGACCCGACCATTGACCCGATTAATTTTCAAATTTAAGACGACAATATAAAATACTCGACCTATCACTAACCCGAAACCAAAACGGTCTCGACCTGATCAAGCATATTGACCTGATAGGCTGATATATCTCGACTCATTGGTCAACCGATCCGAAACTGAACTGACCTGAATAAGCGACCCAACCCGAACCCGACTCGACCTGAATAAGCAACTCGACCCGACCAAACCCGAGCCCGACATAACCCGAACTGTCTGAACCCGTAACCGACCTGATTGACCCGATTGCCATCTCTACCCGCGACGGGTCATCAGTCAAAACGGGGCTGACTAGATCATAGTTTAACCAAACCCGTTTGGTCAAACCGGCTAGAAACAGAGTCTTAGCCATTTAGGCTTGAACATAAGAACATCATATTCATTTCATGCTATTTTATTCTAATTTCTAACATGTGAATTATTAATTCTTACGAAACCCGCTTGACTCAAGGAATATCAAATTAAACTACAATCTCATGCTATAATTTCTAACATGTGATAAAGAATAATATTATGAAAACCGTTTAATTAAATAATTTACTTATTAAAATTTCCCACTTGCTAAATATTACAAAACATGATATAATAATAACAATAAACTCAAAAACCGTCACAAGCCCAAAGGAGGGCTCACAGGTCAGCCGGGCCTGGACTGGGCCGAGACTGAACCGGGTCTGAACCGGGCCCACGGGCCTGGTTTGGGCCTGTTTTGGTCAACCATTTCTAAAATCGTTTCTTAATATTTCCCGCATGCTTAACATATTTAAAACCCGTCAAAACAAGAACAAAATAATCAAGTATCGACACAAGCCCAAAGGGCCAATTAACGGGCCAACCAAGACCGAGCAGCCGAGCCTGGACCGGGCCTGCCGGGTCTGTTTCACGGCCACCACCAACAACAACCCCAAATTTAATTCTAACATGTTTTAATTAACAACCATCCATTTTAACAACCAATTCAACCATCATTCATACTAAAATTATGATTATGAACAAATCATCCAACATGTCAAAAACACTAAATATGTTAAAAACTCATAAAACTTAATAATAATAACAACCTAGCATTTTACTACTTAAAACCGTAAATAACAAAAACATAAGTAAAAGTATGTGACATTAATTCGTCGAGTAACTCGGTAATCGTTACCTTAGCTAGCACAAAACCATGTAGCACCAAAATAAGAACTAAAACCCCGTCTACTAATCTTCTTCTAAAATATACGAGTCACCAAACTCGTCTTCATAATCTTCTCCTATAAGAAATGACAAAAATAACATTATTAGTATTAAAACTTGATTTCAACAATTAAAGTGTTGAAAACGATTTTGTCGGAATTTAAAATGAAACGTACACGGAGATGAAGTGCGGAGAGGAGACTCTAGAAATATAATTTAGAACGGATTTGGCCAAGTAACGAAGGTTTTGTGACGATTTTGCTCAAGAACGATCAAGAACACGAAGAACAATTGTGATTATATTAAAGAAGGTATTAAGTAGATATTAAGTTGATTTAATGTAAAATAAAAAGATAAGTAGTGAGTAAGAGGGGAGGGTTGGACCGTGTAATATAGTGGATTAACGGGAGTCGGGTTTTGAACTTGTTGTTACGGGATTGACTCGGGTTTTATAAATATATTATGGTAAATATCTAGATATTATTAGATATTATGTTTGTTTAATCAAATATCTAGATATTATTAGATATTATGTTAGTTTAATCAAAAGAAATGAAAATATCTAATCCTAAGGGACAAGAGGAAGAGGCGTGTGGAAGAGGAAGAAGTCGGGTCCGGGTTTAAGCGATTTGTTGCAGAATTTAAGTTGACAGATCGATAAAGTTACAAATATCTTAGATATTTGTATTAGTTAAATCAAAAGTAATCAAAAGCCCTAAAATGAGGGAAAAAGAGTGCCTTGGGCGTGTGGCACATGTAGGAGTCGGGTTTTGGGTTTGTTTCGGGATTTAAGTTGACTCGGGAATAGTTAAATGAAGTTCGGGTTTAAACCGTATAACCTACTCTTTAATTCCAAATAAATTCAAAATAATTATATTAAATTATCATAAATTCAAATCAATCGTAATAAATTAAAATAAATTAAATTTATTACTTTTCAAATATAATTTCGGTCTTTCAAATTACGGGGTGTTACAATCACCCCTCCTTTTAAAAAGTTTCGTCCTCGAAACTTGAGAGTAGAAAACAAAAGTATCAAAGATAAGAATCGGTTTACAAAATTAATACGAAAAATTTTATAAGGGAAAAATATTTATGAAACGAAGTTTATCTAGAAAACGGTTTAAAGAAGAATTTTCATAAGTGTGAAACTTTACTTACGGATCTCAAGAATGCTCGTCGTGAACGAGAACTTTAATTATCCAAACAAATCATTGTCGAAATAGTGAAATCGATGATTAAAACAAGTGTTAGTAAGTGCAAGACTAGTCATCAGACGTCTCCAATAACAGATCTAAACACTCAACCAAACACGAAAACCAAATATAAAAGCGAAAGAATCTATTTTCTCCAAAAAGAGGGTACAAAGTCCATCTTTAGACTATTTTAAAAGTTAAATTAGGATTACGACATGGAGATTTGAAAGTTTTCTCAAGGATAGAAACACAACAAGAAGACATTACACGAACGTAGAGCGACTCGAACAACGAAATCACCAATCGTGATAATAGGAGGTACGCCCAAACGATTAAAAAGGACTAAAAAGGGGAAGGACTGAAAAGTAGCGGATTGAGTAAGGATCAATTTGAGGGAAAAGAGAGGAATGAATCACAAAACTATCTTCCATCTATGACAATTCAAATGTCGATCGCAACTCGACAACACTAACTGTACAAGTAAACTAGTCCTCAAAAGAGAGCAATTATCCTCTACAATTTCAATCATCAGATTCCTACCAAAATATTTCATAAACATGACACTTCGAGTAACAACTCCCAATTATTCAAATTCAATTAGAATCTTCTAAGGTCCATCGGTACGGTAAACTCCTTAACTAACAACCCATGAAAGATTCATTACGAACTCTAATCTTCTTAGCTCCATCAAAACTCTTATTGGAAACCACCATCAAAATATTTAATATTTAGGGAAACAAGACCGCTAACAACCACAAGGTAAAAGAGACTTACCATGAAATCCTTTGATCCAATTTATTCCAAAATTCATTACCCTAAATTATTAACAATGAACCTTCTCATCCTCAAAAGTTGAATCACAAAATCTCAAAGAGATTAGTCACACAAATCTCATTTCACTTAACTTTTGCCAACCATAGGGCACAATGCGACTGTAAATCAATTTATTTATCTCTTCCAAACTCTCAATACATCGGTTTTTGCTTATGACGATATTCCTCAAGTTGTGTCATCCAATCCTAATTCCACAAAGTATTTATTCCCGTTAGGGTCCAACATTTAACGACAACAAATTCCCAAGTAACATTTAAAAAAATCACTCAATTTCCTAACCACAACTACAACTATCATTAAGCTTATTTCGATCCTCAAAAAGATATTGCAACTTCAAGTTTTCATAATCTAAAACCACTAGGAGAGTTTCATCCTAAGCTTATTCTCAATTTTCTATAATCATTTAAACACAAAACTAGCTAAATAGGACGGTTAGGTATCATATTCGAAACTCCTTCAAAACACATCTACTAACCCTTACGATAGCTAATAAGAAAACTACCTCTCAAGAGAGTAGGGATAAAAGAACATGATACAAGGAACCTTAGGAAGCATCATTAAAGACTACGATAAGAAGAAATTAAAAGACGAAGGCGAGAAAAGAAAACGAGGTTGATTTAAAGAAGTGAAACTACCAGACACTATCTCCGGGGGGCATCGACTTCGGCTCGACGGAGTACATAGCTGGATCCTTTAGCTTTGGCACCGTTTGCGGAAGTCTGACGATCGGGACATTCACGAATGAGGTGCCCAGGCTTCTTGCAGAAAAAGCAAAAGAGGGGCCTATCATAGAATCCTACTCCGGGGTGAAAGGGTTTCCTACAACCGTCACAAAATCGACTTCGAGCTTGAGCTTGAGGGGGAGCATTGAAACATCTCTGGTTAGCATAGGCATTAGAGGAAGAGGGAGAGAAAGGTCTTTTGTCATGGAAGTTTGACCTTGGATTGAAAGAGGAAAAAGGAGATGGACTCTTCATCTTCGCCCCATCACTAAAGGCCTTCATGGAGTCCTCGGCCCTAAGGGCATCGCCATACAATTCTCCGAAAGATGTAGAGCTCCTCCTTACTTTGCTTTGGAGCAAAGCACTAAGCTTATTACGATAGTAAAAAGCTCTATCTTCATCATCCTTGATGAGTCCTGGCGCAAAACGCGCAAGCCGGTTGAATTGAGTGGTGAAGTCTTGGGTCATCAAATCACCTTGCTTGAAATCGATGAATTCTCTGAGTCTTTGCTGCTTGAGCTTCATGGGGTAAAATCGGTCCTCAACAAGAGACTTGAAACATTCCCACTCGAAATTGATTTCAAGGATAGCGGTGGGATTGGAAATAGACCACCAGTAATCTGCCTCCCTTACCAGGAAGAACTGAGCAATCCTTACTGTGACACCCTCAAATTTGCGGAAAGAAAAAAATTATTTAAATACATAAAAGAAATATGATAATACATAACGAAGGTGTCATAAAATAAAAGGTCATTACAAAACGGAAATAATATTCTACAAACGAAATATACAAGACGGGAGACATATCTCCCGTATAAATACGGAAATGAAATAGTGTACAATAATATACAAACTATGAACCGAATATAGGTCCAAGGTAAATACTTCGCTCGCTAGCTCGTCCATGTACCCCAAATATGCAACACCACCTGTTCGACCGCATTAAATATAAACACGGAAGCCACAGTCAGTGGGGAGTAACTCCGAGTTCTCCCAGCCACGAAATGTCGAATTTAATGAAACATGAAAAACATAAAAGCAATGTATATATAAAATACAAAACCTTAACACATATGATATGCTTTTCATGTTATGAAACAGTTAACTAACATATAACCTATCATATGAAAGCGATCATGTGAATTCGGTAATAAAATATAACCCGAGGTAGGGAAGCTGGTATGCTGGCTCAGCGGTTACCATGTAACATGGCCCTGATACACTCAAACCCTAATCAACACGTAATCATGTGAATCAGTTAACAATCGGTAATCCAAACCCTATCAATCCTAGCCGGCTTGCATCTCACCTTCTAGAACTCATAGAATCATACAAACATGAAAGACCAATACGTATACAAACAGGCATAAGTTCTTAGTACGGCGATAGTCTACTTCTGTAACTCGAGGCTATACCACAAGGTAGGAAACACATCCTAGTCCTAGACTGATCAGACCTAGCGACAACAGCTATTCCATTCCCCGTCCCATGACATAACCGTCTATGAGAAACTCTACTAGGCGACCCCCTAAGCAGAGATGGCTAGTACTTAAGCTGGCTCCATTTCCAAAGTGGAACTAGGCAGCCATGCCCCGACTTGGATTTAAACCCACCAAGCCGAGACACAAAAGCTATCATCAGGTGAACATATACTCGTTAAAGACAGTACTTGCCTATCAATGTCATGGTCCAAGCTACTCATTTAGAATTAGAATGGTCAAGACGCCATATATTCATAATTCTCTATGGGTACTTAGTCAACACGACACCAACCATATAATCAAACAGTCACGGGAAAACATCCTATCATGTGACTAATTGCATATCAATAATAATCAAATATCATATCGCCTCGTATCTACTAAGGCTAATTCAGTAATTAAATACAACTTTACTTGAAGACAAATCCCCGACCCGAGTCCCGCGACGGGTCATCAGTCAAATCGGGCTGACTAGATCTTAGTTTGACCAAACCCGTTGGATCAAACCGGCTAGAAACAGAGTCTTTATCACATAGACATAGACATAAAAATCAACATATTCCATACA
>JAIUZE010071518.1:0-65159 GCA_022085475.1 Heliosperma pusillum | reverse complement strand
AATCGGGTTGAGTAGAGGATGTTGGGTTCTCAATGGGTGGCTCTACCGTGGTGGAAGAGGGCGAAGGTTCGGTGAAAGGGGTGGTGTTTGTCGTGGAGGCAGTATCCGTGGGGGGTGTGGTTGATGGTGGAGTGGTGTTGGGTGTGCTGGAAGAGTTCGAAGTAGTGGGTAATATATGTTTAACAAGGATGTATTGTTGTTGAAAAGTGGGTCCATGGAAGGGTTCTCATGGTTGGGTGGTATATGTTTAATAGGTTGATATGGAAACTTTTCTTCAATAAATTAAAGACCACATCTCGTGACTCAAAATAGGAACCCGTTTCGAGGTCGTAAAGACGCCATCCTTTTTTACCAAAAGGGTATCCAATGAAGAGACATTTACGACTGTTAGGTGCAAATTTATCGTGGGATCGTTTTATCGTTTTCGCATAAGCTAAGCAACCAAAAATGCGCATGTGATCCATTGGAGGAGTTTTATTAAAAAGAAGTTCGTAAGGGCTTCTACCGTTTAGAAGTTTGGAAGGGGTGCGATTTATTAAATATACTGCTGTCAAAATGCATTCGCCCCAAAAGAAAATAGGTAAGAAAGCTTGAAAAAGAAGGGCGCGAGCAACATTAAAAATGTGACGGTGCTTCCTCTCAACGCGACCATTTTGTTGAGGTGTGTCAACGTTGGAGGTTTGAAAAAAAACGCCTTGTTCATCGAAAAAGGATTTTAGACAAGAAAATTCGGTACCATTATCGGTGCGCAAACATTTAATTTTCTTGTTAGAAATCGAAAGATATCGGAATAATAAGACCAATTTACTTTAATCTTCAAGTATCAAATTTCTTCGGCCTTCGATTTTCAAGTCTTCAACATGAACGATACTCTTTTCGAACGTGACAAAAAAAAAAAATCATCGAGCGGGAACGCCGTCGTTTTTCGAACCCGCAATTCATCGATCGATAGTTGTCAAGAACACCATTCTTTTTTTAACTTGACAATTTTTTTTTTTTTTAACGGGAGAATATATATCCATTCTTTTCGTACTCCGGAGAAAAAAATAAAAAAAAAATACCATTACGGTGCTCGGAAATAATGTGATTTGAACATAAAATCATGGTGGGTAATTAATTGATGCGAAGGAATACTAGGCACAAAAGCACCATCAACAACTTGATTGATGCCTATGTCAGATTGACATAACTTCTTGTTCACCAAACTGAATTCGAGTACTACTGTCTTCGTTTTCGGAAGTTTTTTTTTTTTTTTTTTTTTCATTTAAATTGAAAATATATCATCTTAATATCCCACCGGTGGGCGTGATTTACATGCTAAACACCCACCGGAAGACATCGGAATTTCGTATTTTTAGGCCTCAAGAGCGAGAGGCTCTGATACCATATTAGAAATCGAAAGATATCGGAATATGTAAATTATTATTATTCAGTTGTGATTTTTACAGAGGAATGACTTGTAGCTATTTATATGATAAGGGAGCTAAGCTATTTACAGGAACAATTGATGTAACAGCTAGAAATACAATATTTACGGAAACTATATCAAACAAATATTGTGTGCTAAACTTAGAGATATATGCTGCTGGAATCATGGGTGAGCAACGGCTCTCTTGATATTATTACCCTTTCTCTTTTACACAAAAATTAAGGAAATGAATTTGGACCACACAAAACACACTACCACACATACAAATGAATTTAGACCACACAAAACACACAACCCCATATCCAAAAAGGGAAAGAGGGAAGAAAACCCGACTTACCAATAAGGAAAGAGGGAAGAAATGACCGACTAGGAGGGAGTATGTATTAAGTGCCCTAATAAGGTAGACATTGAAACTTCCTGTATATAAATATAAAATAGATATCGTATTCAACAGGTCCTCGCATTATAATTCATGAGATTCGCAAATATTATTTCTTTATTTTATCCCGATCAATAACTAACTGATCTCGTAAAATATAAGATGATAGATTGAGAAATCGAAGAGGAAAACTCACTGTCCAGCCAGCAATGAGAACATCGCTCCCACCCTTGACGATGATTTCACCAGAACTATATTGAGATTTTTGCACATTTGGTTTGAAAACAGAGAGTCTTGTACCAATTCCGTGAAATGGTTTTGATGGAGCAGTTGTCGATTGAATTATTCCAAACTACAATAATCAACAGACCAACAAAAAGATGCTATTAAAGTAACAAAATTTTAAAAATTATCCCATGAAAGCTAATTTGTGTTTTCCAGGTGATAAAATGTTAAAATAAGTTCTTAACTACTCCCTCCGTCCCGGGAGGTATTTTAATCAAATGCAAACAAATAATTGAGACGAAGGGAGTATAATAAACCATAAACATATACTCCATGTTACCCATATTATCTACTATACATAAAAGTAGAAACATTTGAAAGCCTCTGGTTGGTGGAAACAAGGGTGGAAAAAAGAAAATTGGTCCCACACCTCTCTTCTTATTTAATTACTCTGTCTCCTCTTATCTCCTTTCTATACACCTTACACTAATAATAATAATAATTAAATAGAAATTGCTACTTATAATATAAAGTCACTTCAAAAACAATATTTTTTTTGTTGAACGGTAAAACACGTAAATTAAATAAAATTCGGTAAAAAAAAGTGGAAGTGTGGAACTAGAATCATTTTCTTCAGATTAATAATACATAAAAATAAACTGATTGATTTCATGAAAAAAACATTTCTTCAAAAAAAAAATCACCTTAAATTTCCTCGAAAGAAATAAGAATGACTAAATCATTTAATACATAATGAAAAGAAAGTGACGGATTTATTTAATGAGTAAAGAATTTTGACTAAAAAAACATATTAATAATACATACGGAAAAAAAAAAATTGAAATTCAATCGAAATAAGTAAGTTAAAACATTTAATATTATAGACACAAGTTACTTTATCTACTTTTCATTTTTTCAAAATAATTAAGAATGACACTTTTGTGTTTGCAAAATGATTCAATATAAAGATGAAGGTGTATTGAGAGAATAATGTGAGGTAAGATATGTGTAAGGAATCCTCATAATGTAGGGTTTTCAAAAGATCAATAAATGATTGATTTTTGTACAGAAAATGAATTTTATGATAGACTAAGAAAATATAGAGTTAGAGATAGTGAACAAGGAGGCGCATAATTATTTAGGGTTGGAGATTTGAAAGGATTGGGGACTTGAAAGATATGTAATATTTGATATAATACTTGAGGGCATGTAATGTTAATAGTATTTTGGATGTGAGTTATGCAAATATTTTCTTTTCGATAATTATAAACTCCACGAGTTCTACGAGGCTACGACCCAACTATCTCTAAATAAAGAGATATCAAATTTGAATGAGTAGTTTTAGTGGAACGGCTTATGTAAGACGCTGTAAGTTTTGCATTGGATTCAGTATCTTGAATATACTTTGTATGCGTATATGTTTGTAGCTAAAATTGTATATTATTCCCTTATATTACATGATTTCATCATTGCCTTATGTGAAACTATTATTTATATTTATTTAGCTTATATTGCATAATAATGATTTCATATTTTAAATTATAATTATGTGCACTTTTATAGTTTTATTTACAACATATATAATTCATTTCGTCAAGTTTTTAAATCAACCCTGTGCAATTTTGCACGGGTTTAAAACTAGTTTAAATGTTAAAGTGTTCTATTTATCTTCTATTTAATAAAAGGATAAGAATGTCGGTGATAATCCCACCTCAGAAATATTAAGCTAAAAGATTTATTTTGCCTAATTTGTTAAGGGCTAATCTAGACATATGTTGGACCTAATATATGATACTTATATAGTCGGACTGGAAACATTTCACTCGTATTATTATGAAATTTTCATCATATATGCATCTAAAATATCTTAATTATTATATTAAAGATATTATACAAATTTAGTGACATTGTTAAATTAACGGGTGCTCCAAACTTTTCAATTTAGGGGTTGTTTGGTTACCCAGGTTAAAACATAGGAATTGCAATTCATGGGATTTACAAAATTGGTGGGTTGTTTGGTTACCCTATTTCCCATGAATTGAAGTTCCATAGGAACTCTAATTCCTCCATAATGGGGTAAGTTGCTTACCTAGGTCCCCCTAGGTAAGTTGGAATTCCTATGAAATTCAATTCCCACATTCCAACCAAACACTTTTTTTTCATTTCATATGATTTACAAAATTGTAGGAATTGCTACTTCCTTGGAATTTCAATTCCTCTAACGAACCAAACGACCTTAATATTTTTTATATTTGCTAGTACGTGTACTATAAAAACAAACTAGTTTTAAACCCTTGCAAAATTGCACGGGTATGCCTTTTATGAAAAAAAAAATATACACGATGAATATTATACTTCCTTTATTTTATTATGATAAACCATTTTACTTATAATCTTCGTTGCACAACCTTAAACATCGTATTTTGCATTTATATAATACTACATGGTACATCTATGTTTTTTTTTGTTTTTTATGTTGTACCCCTCATTTTATTCAAAAAAACGTTTGACCGCATATAATTTTGATCATACCACATGTGTTACATTAGATATACATATACGTCTATCATTGTTGCATATGAAAAACGTAGCGCATACAGTGTTAACAACTATCAACAAATTCACTTATCATGACTAATAATGATAATTTAAACAATTAAAATAAGAAAAAATTTAATAAGTTATTTCCTCGTAGACATGGTCCAAACATGGGAAACTTGCGTAAAAGCCTAGGATCAGCACGTCGGGCAGAATTTTAATTTATTTATTTATAAGAAGTTGTTATAATAATTGTTAGGACTTACCGTTGTTGATACATTGATTTGGTGAATGTTCGTTATAATAATCTGTTGTAAATTATATATGTCAAATATGTGTTTTTTGTTATTAAATTGTATAGATTTGTAATTAGTTTAACTGATTTCTTGCTGAACTTGTATATTTTTTTCTTAAAGAGAGAAAAAGAAAGGGAAAGTGAGGTTTTAGTCATTTACAAATAAAGTTAAAGAAACGGGAAAAAACTGCAACATCTAATATTTTATCGAGGTATCAACTTCCTTAATAAACGTAACTAACATTATTTTAATTATTTGGGTGATTATACATACAATCATCAAAATGTGTTTGGAAAATGCTACATCTTATTCTATTATACTCCCTCTGATTCAATAGAATGCTTATATTGTTTTTTTCGAGGTGCTCGGCATATTCTCTACGTTTCTATTTTGACAATTTTTATACTAAAATTACAATTATACCCTGAACTTATTTTGATTATAGACAATTATTAGTAAGTAAGCTATACCACCAGTTGTATTACAACAGATTGTATAGTTTTCGAACTTTATAATTAAGTTTTAAAACTTAAATGTGAAGTTTAGTTTTTATTATAAAGTTTCTAAACTTCTTTACATAAATATTGGACTTCAAAAATTATAGCGAAACTAAAAAATTACTTATAAAATTAATTAAATTTTAGCTTTGACATCCGAAAATTAAAATATAACCCAAAAACTTTTAAAGTTAAAAAATATACACATAAATTCAATTAATTTGCTTAATAGTTTAAAATACGTAATACAACTCGTGGTATAAATGTATAATCCTATCTACCGTCAATTATTTGTAATATACGGAGTACATATTAGCAAATGTACTCTACACATCCACCCAAATCCACTTATGCACCCAAATAAATACAAAATCACACCTAAATTATTGTTATACTCAACCCTACTTCCTAATTCCTATCCCTCCCGCTGCCTCTTCATTTTCTATCACTCTCACATACTCATCTCCCATGTTTTTTTTTCTCCTTATTCATTTGACATGTATTAATGCTCTACAAAGTCATAATCTAAAATCACAAAACTCCTCTAGTCGATCACCTTACTATCTAACCCAATTTATCTAAACTCAGAATTACACCCATCTTCCTCATTGTCCTCAATTTTTTTAGCCGGTGATTTAATATAAGAAGACAAATCCGTGTTTGCATTCCCAAAGCCTTCATTTTTTGTTAGTAATAATACTTTTTTATTTTGTTTTACAAATTTTGTTGGTACAAATGATATTGGTATGAGTTCTATACCAAATATTAGTAATCTACATGTTTTTACTTGAACTCATCTTTAATAAATCAAAGGGTTGTGATTAATTATTGTATTCTAAGTACTCTATAATAGAAATATCTTGATGTGGTTTTTTGAATTTGTCTATTTTTTTAATGGAACGAATATTTTAATCAAGTCAATAGTTTTAGGGAAACAAAAACATACTTCCTAGTAATTTGCTACAAAAATATTGTATAGAAATGATTTGAGTCTTATTTTCTGACTTTATTCCTCTATTTTTTTAAAATGTACTGAGTACTTTTAAAATCATTTTAATAATTAACGATTTTTAGTTTTAGTTTCTTTGATACTGACAATATATTATTGAATTTAATATATTTTATTTTAAATTGTGTTTTGGATACTGTCAATTTGTATGATATAAAAAAACTCTCAAAAATAAAAAAGGAGCAGTTGCATTTTGAAGGAAAGTTGTTTTATTTATTTGTATATTGGGGAATCACTGTGTTAAAATTGAGTACAAAGTATAATTAAATGCTGTGAAAATCATGGTGGGTCCCACCTGGAAAAAATGGAAAAGTAGGTTAAATTGACGACGTGGCTTAATGAGAATGCAAGAATTGCTTGGGTTTTAATATATAGAGGATTATAATAATAGTCATATGATTCAGTGAAAGGCTTTTATGGCTAAAAAGGAACCATAATTTGTTTAAGTCAGACTGACAATTTTATTCTTTTATAAATAACTTTTGGCAAGAACCGTTCATTTAAACCGTCAATCTGTCTATTTTATTTAGGGGTAATAATGTCAAATTATCTTTATTCTAGATAGTACACATTAGCAATCGTAAATGTTAAAGTTAAATTCAAAGTGCAGTTAAATACTTCATATTTATAGTTTAATGTGTCTAACTCCTCAAACGGTACAATCTGAAAAACTCGTGCATTCACACGGGATTTATATACCAGCATTTATATATTTCGTAGATTATGTAATTAATGACATTGGCCATCAAATTTTGGGGTTCTTAACTTCTTATGACACTTTTTTAATTATGAATACTTTAGATTGAAAGTTGAAACCTTATTTAGGACAAAAGAATTAAAAAGGAAAACTCACATAAACATTGCCGGATTGTCCATCATTGGAACGATTTTCTCCCAAGTTACCATAATAGTCTCGACGTAACTGAGTTTCCAAGGGTTGACCATCTTTGTTTAGTCTTCTTATGGGAACTGAACCTTTCGGACAATTTACTTGGTTGAGTTTTATATTATCTGAGGTTTTACTTGCATTATTATTAACCCAATTTGGCCTTGAGGAAGGCCTCATCTGCCAAAGTATAAAGGATAAATAAATACTCAATAAAAAAAAGGACACAGTATAAGGAAAAAAAGGATATACACAAGGGGGACTCATGTATACCAAATACCAATGGTGTGGCAATTGCTACAACAAAGCCTAAGAAAATTTAGAAAAAATATAAATTTGCTACTCCATTAAATACCCATTAACCTATCATTAATTATTCCAGTCTCCTTAATTCTCTAGTATTATGTTTCTTCCTCTTGATTTATGCTCATTTACCCCTGTACAATTTCCATACCACATTAATTAGTATATTTGCTTAGTAACTTTGCCCTCTTCAAATTCTTTAAGAAGGAAATGGATAAAGTGTTAAAACTTTCACTAATTTGTGATCTAATAGTTTATGTTGTTTTTTTTCCATGACCTTTTTTTTATATGTATAAAGTTTAATACATCATTATATTAGCAATTGAGTATAGGACAAAGACGTATAATTATTATTTTTTATATAAAAATAAGAAACAAAGAGTTGAACTTTAATGTGTTTTTTAATATTTTCTTTTAAAAAAAATAAAACCGCATCAGAAATAGTGTATCCGGTTAGCATTTTTTATCGACACGTATCTGATAAGGTTTTTTTTATATATATAAACTGAATCTTATATATGGAAATTCTTATCGGATTTACAAAAATTCGCATAAATACAATTGTATATTACTCGTATATCGTAAAAGTATAATTAACCGTATTGTATATTTTTGTTCCATTGTCGATATCATAAATTCCGACCATAAGTCCGTAAAAAAAACTTTTTTGAGTAGCGTGTATTTTTGCTACACCAAAATCTAGAACCTGGGTCTGCCCCTGGATATACATTTGACCTACTATATAACTGACCTTTTTACAGTTTGTAATTTACATGTTAATGTTTTGACACTGCAACTCAAATTTAATTGAGCTTAATTTTTTGAGTTATATTGAAACTTTTCGAGTGTAATGTTAATTAGGGCTTCGCAAAAATATAGGATATAGTTTTTTTATACGTATCTGATAATAATCTTACGGATTTCCGTATATCCAATAAGAATTTCCGAATATATGATACGGTTTTTTAAAAAAAACGTAAAGAATACTTATCGGCAAAATTTAAAACAGGATATACGATTTTCGATACAGTTCCTATTTTTAATAGAAAATATTACAATAGAAGCATAAAATCACGAAACATCGAGTATATCCGTGACTCAATCTTATTAGTCATATATATTTTAAGTTATTTACTCTTATACTTCGTATACAATTTAATACTCTTTATAAGTTATTAAGAAAAATCATAAAATCACCAGAAAAAAAAAATAAGACATAGAAATTACATAAATTAAACTAATAACCGGCTAGCGTATATACGATTTCCAAATACGAAAAAACCGCATCTCAAAAATGAAAATTTTAAAATCAGATTTCCGATACGCTTAAAACCGTATCGAATGTACGGTTTTTGCTCACTCCTTAATTGTTAACATGAACGAACTCATAAACTTTAGAGTAAGGCTTATAATCCTTAAAACAATACTCGAAAAATTTATTATAATTTCAAAATTTATACCACAAGTTGTAGTACATCAGATGTATAGTCTATGAACTGCAATATATATAACGACGGGCTTAGACTAACAAATGTTTTAAGCTAAGTTAGATAAGGCAGTGTTTGGAAAAGTGAAATTGTTTTTTTTTTTCATGATTTAAATAGTAATTGTAATTCAATTCCAAAAATTCGTTTGGCGATCACGTACGTGGAATTTAATTCAATGCATGAAATATTGCGATATACTTCCTCCGTTCCATTTGGTTGTATACGTTTGCTTTTTCACGTATGTCAATGCTCATTTTCTTTTGTTTATATCGTTAGTTACATATTATTAAAAATTATAAAAATTTGATGTTAATATTGTACACGATAAGACAATTTAAACAAGATCTCACATGACTATATTTTATGTTATATATTAGAAGTTGTAATAAAGATTATCCTAACTTATGAATAGTGTCAAAAAAGCAAACGTATACAACCAAATGGAACGGAGGAAGTATGAAATTTGCATTGCAAAAAATAATCATATAGTGAAGAAGTTGAAATGACTACTACTCCTTCCCCGATCTAGACTAAAGGAAACACTTATTATAAACGGACGAATCACACCAAATGTAACATACCTTATTTGGCCAACAATATTACTAAGTTATCCTTATACCCATTTGAAACTTACACAAAACCTCATTACATGTCACACCTATCAACCTACAATTACATGGCCCACCTAGTTTTTTCCCTTATTACCCCTCATTTTCCACATTTTCTTAAATACTTCATTTTCCCTTATTTTACCTTTCGTCTGGTTTGGAGGGAGTATTGGTAAGAGTTTGAGAGCCACAAAATTTAAATAAGTTGGAATAGATCGATAAGGAGTTGACTCCAATTCCAATTTCAAATTCTAAGAATTCGCAAACGCTCGCAATGCCTCACTAGCTAGCAGAATCGAAGTCTAATTTTAGGTTCCCATACACACCATATGATTTCTAATGGAAGAATTTTGAGCTGGGCTTAAACCAACTCAGGGTTTATCACACAAGAAAGATATTGTCTTCCCACATCAAACTTATGCTTTTAATTAAAATTGTCTTCTCACATAATATCAGAGCCTTAAGTCCCATGCACATTCAAAATTCAAATACGGAGAGCTACCAAAATATCATCAGTGAAATCAGGGTATTTTAGTAAATGGGTGTTTTGGAATTAAACATTACTAGTTTTAACCCCGTGCAAAAATGCACGTACAAAAATGCACGGGTTTGTTTTAAAAAAATATTGATATATTCAAATGTTTAATAATAATGACATTGTCATGATATAAACCCGTATTTATTATATTTTCTAATATTTTACTAATTATTCTTCTGTGTCAATTATTTGTTTGTCTTTGATTAAAATACTCATAACAAATAATAATAAAAAAAGGTAAGTAAATGACCGGGACAAAAAGAGTATATTGTGATAACATGAACAACGGCAAAATTCAATTATCTAAAAATCTTAAAATGTAGATATATTTTATTCTTATCCGTGCATTTTCACGGTGTGATGATGATTGGCTAGAAAAAAAAAAGAAAAATAGGCAAATTGTAGCTTGAGCCCATGTAAATTATCCCAAGCTTCTTTATTTTGTTCCTTGATATATAGTCTATTTCAACCGTTACATGGATAATAACCATGTTTGAGAGAAACTTTCATTATTAAGTTTAAATAATCATATAAAATACTTTCCCTACCCCAACTATTTAATTACATATTTCTTTTACTTTTGATGGCCATGATGAGTATTTAAGTTATAATCAATAAGTAAATTCATACCTGTATTTTTTTAAATAAACATTTGACCAATTTAATCTATCAAATAATGTGATCTTTCTTAAGATGAGATATCCGTCTTAAGATTAAAATGGGTAATATAACACTCTAATTGGACAGATAGGTCAGGTTTTTTTGTTGGTCCCTATATATTACGCTTTTGTCCGAGTTATTCTATTTGATCTGTTTTGAGTTTCAGACGGATTTACCATCTACATTAAGAATTTGTGTATAACCCCGTCCATTATCGTTCCTTCTTCTATTATTTTATTTACCTTTGAATTTCTCATGCACCCATGCTCTCTAGTTTCTAATTACTCCCATGTTTTCAGATTATTTATCATTTTTCATTTTTTTTAAAGTAAAACTTAAACCTTTGAATTTTAGTGTCAATTTTCTGTTTTTAATTTAGACGTTTTTTCTTCATTTTGGGTGACAAAATGAAAGATCACTTGTAAGCATAGGTTTTTGTTCTGTTATATGTATAAATATTATTTTTATTTTCTTAGTTTTCCGTAACAAAAATCCAAGGATATTTATACGTATAATTCAATAAAGATTGGAATTTTTTAACTTTCAATTCCTTGTTCAATTATTAATTGAAGAGTGTGTTAATTACTGGGTTCATCTGTGATAATTTTATTAAATATTTATTGTTGTTATCAATTTTTTATTTGAGTTATTTGTATTGATATATATTTTGCATATTTTTCGTATAAAAGCACTTTACATATTTCTTATGCTTATAGAAAGGAGATTAGTCTAATTTAAATAAAGAATTACATAAGGGTTCGTATTATGTTAATATTTTGTGGTTTTTTGTTTTAGTGTTTGTATTTCTGCAGCACCACAATTATAAATTATTGATAGTTTTTTTTTATGAGGCGGTGACGTTTTTTATTAATTATTTTTTTTTCAACTTAAACTCATATAAACCACTTAAATAAATTTTCTATTTATAAAACTACTAAGATATGATAAAAAAAAAATATCATCAAATATAAATGGCTAACTTTACTGATGTAACTGCATGATATATTTTTTTTCATATTAAAACTGGTCCCACCACAAACCTCCACATGGTTGAACAACTATTGAAAAAAGAAATGTGTTTAGTGATGAGGTGGCTTAAGGAGAAGGCTTTAAATGTTTGGATTTTAATAAAAGTAGGATTAGGGCCTTAACTACCAAATATGGTTTCTCATAAAAAAAAATTACAATACCAAAAAAAATCAAATACTTTCTCTGTGACAATCAATTATTTATAAATTTTATTCTTTGGTAAAGGTATTTGTATACTCGCTCGATCCATTCCACTATATATGATCATTTATGATTAATTATGAGAAGCAAATTAATATTTCTTATAATTATTACAATGCATGATTGAAAAGGATATATTTCCTCCCATTGTTAAACTCCCGATTCGAATCGTAGGATCCTACGATTCTACGATCCATAAAATGCTGACCGATCCCGATCCTAGGTAGGATCTTAATTTTGTAGGGTCTTACGATTCAACTTGTTTCAAATATTATATTTAAAGTGGAATCTTAATCCGATCCTACGATTAAACGACCCAATCCCACGTTATTATCATTTCAAAAAAATTTGTTAGTAAAATTTTATATAGAACTTTTAAGATAGAAAATAAACATAAACGGAACCAATTTGTGGACACATGCTAAGATATTAGTATTTAGAGATTTAAGCATTAGAATTAAAATATTTTGATAACACAATTATGTATTTTAGTTCATTTTTAGGATTTTACGATTCTGCGATCTTATCCTACCGATTCAATCCTAATAAGCTCATCGATCCAAAGTAGGATCCCGATCCTAACAACATTGCTTCCTCCACACCTAAAATTTTTTATATAAGGCATTTTAGAAAACTGCACACATATTTACGAATTAGATTGAAAAACACATAATAATTGTACAATTAAATCCATCATTAAAACAACTTATAGGAAATTGAAAAATAACAAAACAATAACTTCATTTGTACTTATTCATAGTAACTTTTTATTTTCTGAGTAAACTTTTGTAAAAATTAATGCAACCAACTTTCATTAAAAGTTAATGGATGTATGGTGTACTAGTTCTCAATGTATATATAAGTCCCAAAATGTCTTATATTATGAAATTTATTAAAAAAAAATCCAAAATGCCTTATACTTGGGAACCTAGAGAGTAACAAATACTGTAAATAAATATAGCTAGCGTATGTAAGAACCTCGGGATGGAATGAATGATTATTTAGTAAAGGATGCCTGAATGCTGGTTGCTTATAGAAATCAAAACAATCGTATTCTCCATCCTCCGTCTGTTTATTAGATACATGCATAAAAAAAGCCTTGGTTAAAAATAAACCATTTTGTGGTCTGCTAACATGTATCGTGAATAGATGATAAAAGATAATATCAGAAAAAAAAACTTGAGATTAAGTAATTACCTTAATAGTCGTTACAATATCGTTTGATTCACCTTCCTCACCTTGTGCCGAAAAGTGCGATAAATAAAAACATATTGTACTGAGAACAAACAGCCTTATGGTAGCCATTTTACTCCTTTCAAGCTGCAAATAGAGGAGTAAGTGGGTAAAAGCGACGGCGACGACGACAACAACCACAAAGTTGAAGTTTAGCAGTAGACGACTAGAGGTAGAATGAAGAGTAGTTAATTTATATTTGGGGTTAAGGAATTTGTGCCATACAATTAACGTTTGTTTTTGTGAAGGATAATTATTATATACTGGTTTTTCTTCTTAGTTTGTTATCACAACACAAGAAGCATGCATGAGATGAGTTTCTCTTCATTTATTGCAAGAAATTATAGGACGTTATAGAAAGAAAGAAATAACTTTCCCTTAAAAACTGCATCCTAGTTAATGTTTAAGACTTCACGGTAGTCGTGACTCGTGCATTGTCTGCTGAGCAAAATGAGATCGCGTCATCAACTGATATCGAGTCTCCGTTCTTTATTTATTATATAACTAGTTTTAATCACGTGTAAAATAATGCACGGGTTATTTTTAAATCCGTACGAATAATGACGTACAAAAAATATATGAATTACTTTTAAATTTCTATGTTATTATTAAAATTCAGTCGAATAAATTGTTTAATTTGTCTAGCCATATAACAATAATAAAGATAATATAAGTAATAATAATAATAACTCATCTGCCCGCTAATTCTTGTAAATTTGTTTTTGATCACAATAATAATCGCGTGTTTTAAATAATAATAATAATTATTATTATTCTCAAGTCAAATAAGTCGTAGCCCCATCTCCAATTTTACTATGTGTGGTTCCCCCAAAAACCAATATTTCCTAATTTTTGTCCTTCATTTTTTTCGTCTACTTATCCTGTTTATCCAAAAGTAATATGTTTTTCTAATTATTTGACTCATTTAGACTTCGTTAGAATATATCATTTGTTAATCTTTTACCTATTATTATTCATGGTATAATTTTTCGTTTGGCCATATGCGCATAACTTTCAGAATTTTAAAATTTTTTTTAAAAATCGTATGTGTCATTGCAATTTTTATTGATTATTTGTATTTTTGGGATAATTTATAATTTTTATTTTAAGATGATGAAAGTATGGGAGAGAATAATTATTTTATGAAAAATAAGAGAGAGTAATTAATTATGTAGTAAGAATGTGGGGGTCCTACCTAATTAAAAATTTGATGAATTCTTGAAAAGCATTAACCAATAGGAAGCTAAGAAATGTTTCTAAAAAAGGAGATTAGTTTTGGTGTTCGGTCTTTACTCGAACTACCTATATTGAGACAGTATGATATTAACAAAACATATTGTGTGGAGTGTGGACTAATCATATACTTTCACTTGGATAGGAAAATTGTAGAAATCTTTTAATTTTTTAAGTAAAAAGAGGATGTTGCTATAATTAGTTTCACAACTAACACTAATACTTTTGCTATTGACAAAATTTAACGTAACTGCTAAATCTCGCGCACTAATTTACTCAATCCCGCACAATTTCTCTCTTTATTTCTAGTATACTCCTCCCATTTCTCACCCCCACATAATCAAACAAGAGAGAGAATGAAAAACTCAGAAACTCAGAAACTCAGAAACCCAAAACCCAGAAACCCCAAGTCTCCTACCCTACCACCCTCCATGCGACTTCTATCCCACCGCCGGCATCATCCTAAAACCGACACATACTCCGCTTTAGAAATTGCAATAATTATACTTATAAACATTATTTACATTGACAATGGGACAAGATATCGACATTGGTCAATGTGTAATAACAAGCATAAGAAATTAAAAAATTTGACAAAAAATTATTAAAATAATTTGAGAAAAAGATGACGTCATTTGTTTCAAGATTTAAAAAAATATTAAAATACTCATAACATATTCAACTCTTTTGATCTTTTTCCCGCTTAGTTTTGCAAACCGAGTCTTTTTTTTTCAAATCAAAGTACATCGAGATAAAATTTGAAAATTAATGTGTCAATATAATTTATAAGTAATACATTAGAAAGTAAAAGTCTGTAATATCACGCATTGCGCGGAAAATAAACTAATACTTCATTAATGACTCAAAAAATACGAAAAACAAATACAAACATACGATAGTGATTGGGAGTATATTTGAAAGTATAGGATTATTTGTAAAATCATAAATAAAGAGTGTATTTATAAAAGCACGCAAATACATGGTGATTATTCACGTAAAATTTCGACAATGTTTATTTCCCATAACTCCAAATACATGATATTATAAAAACACGAGATATTATAACAACGGTTTTTCTATCCTATGCCCACTGGGCACATGTTAAGAGAACCAAAATGGAAATAATTAATTGCTAGATACATGGAAAATTGAAATTGTAACAACCTTTAACTTTTTCTAATAGAAAAACATTCAAATATTTTCATTTTAGTGTTCTTAACATGTGCCCAGTGCACATAGGATAGAAAAACCGTATAAACAAACCCCTTATTATTATCTTGAATTTCCCTAAATACTACTCATATTAGGAAAAAAAAAAGATTACGCAAGATGCCTAGGGCCACCAAAGATGGCAATATGCTCACGATCATCATAATAAACATTATATTGCGGTGTACCATTTGAAATTTCCTCAAAATCATCATAAATGACAGCCTTTTTATCTTCATTAACCACATTAGTATTCAAGCAAAATGGCCATTCTTTGCCTCCACCAAATTCGGGTCGGATACCAAAACCCATTTCTGGAAGACCCATTTTATCAGGTAAACCATAAGCTTCTCCTCCACATGCAACGTAGTTACCTGACTCTGACAAGCCTTTAAATATATCCTTTGGCCAATACCCTATTGGTCCTACATTTTTACCTCCTGTTTGAAGCCACCAATTTCCATACGGTTCATCCTGTTTTTAAACGGGTTAGTTTTTGTCATTTATTGTTTAAAATGAAAAATAGACGGAAAAAATAGTTAAGAGTCACGTTAATACGTATTAATAAAGTTGAGGGTTACTATATGTGCTTTTTGAAAAGTAGAGTTACTATGTAGAATTTGAAAAAATACAAGGTTAATATATAAAATAAAATAAAAACCCATTAATTTAACTAAAAGACAATTGAAAAATCAATTTTACTCATTTTTATGTGAGCTGATCTGACATTAAAATTACCAAACTCCACGTCATATTCTTAGGAGAAATTACATAGAAAACATGTAAACTTATGCACGGTTAATGGTGAAAAAATGTGTTAGATTAATACTCCATTCGTCTCGATTATTTGTTTATTTACCTTTACTTTTGGCACAATTATTAAGGAAACGGTAGGAGACTATTTGTGGTAGTACTTGGTGGATGACAAGTGGAAAATAGTCCCACTGGATGATCACATTACCCATAGATTATCTTCCTAATATAGAAAGATAAACAAATGATTGAGACATCCTAAATAGAAATGTTAAACAAATGACCGCGCCTCGTTCATGGACGAGTTTTACTATTTCATGGACTTTTGTTCATAATTTTCCACCACCTACCCTTTTTCTAAAAAGAAGAAACAAACTCTCATCTTTCTCATTCCACTTAAAAATTTAACCAATGTTTAGCAAATTCAACAATTATACAGAAAGACACCAAATTCTCCTTTAGGTGCTTCAACTGCAGTATAGGTAATTCCATTTAATAAATATGTAAACACCAATTTATTTTCTCAATTTAATAACATACACATAGTTTTAAGGATTTTTTTTTATAGAAATTAGGGTTTGATTGAAAGAGGTGGCTGGAAGATGAAGGGCTGGTGGCGGACGCGGAGAGGGGTGCGAAAGTCTGATAGTCGTACGAGGGGTGCCGGTAGGCGAGCAGCGGCGGCAGAGAAGGGGGGAAGGCCGGTGGTAAGCAAAGTGACAACAATTATTGTGCTCATTAACCACATGAGGGATTGGGGGATGACGACGGTAAGCAGGGGGTTGGGGGAAGACGGCGGTAAGCAAGGGGGTTTGGGGATGTCGGTGGTGCAGTGGCGGTGACGCGGTGGACCAAATAACGATGCACGTGGTTGGGCCGCTACATTTGACAAGGGGAAGGGTTATGGGAAGGGCGAGTCTGGGAGGCGGACGAGGGGTAGGGCAGGGCAGGGCAGTGGCGGTGATGCGGCAGGATTGGTATTTGTGATTTAGAGGGAGAATGTTGAAAGAGAGATTAGGAGTGAGAACAAACATGAAAAATATGGTCTTAAAATACTAGGGATAAAGTGGTCAATTTTGTCCATGAAAGAGCATGACCCTAAATTATTCTCATATTATTCATAATACGTGTATGTGTGTCTCATTTTAAAGAGTTAATAAACCAAATGCAAATAAATAAACCAAATACGTTACTCTACGCACCGCCTTGATAACACGTGTAATAATACCCTATAACATACGGAGTACTCTACACCAAAGACTCGTAATTTAGGATCGTCTAATTTATGAAATCGACCAAGTTTACTAATAAATGGTGTGTTAGTACTTTATTAAAAACAAATAAAAAGGAGTTATTAACTATTAAGGCATAGGATGTGTTGGTAAAACTATATGAAAATGTAGATGAAAACTAAAAGCTATCTCAAAATGATGAGCTAATAAGGTAGTTTGATATATTTAAAATGTTTGCTAAACTAGCTGAAAATGTAATTGTTTTTTTTAAATGACTTAATTGGGCATAACAGACTCATAAGTTAGCTTATTTTATATATGCTACATTAGATAGTTTTTTTTTCGCTACCAAAAATATTTGGGATAAGAATCTAGTTACAAAAAATCGCAGAGGTATGATTTGATGTTAGGGGAGTGAACTACTAATGCGATAGAGTTATTAAACTATTAAAATATCAAATATTTTGGTTAATTTTTTTTTATTATTGTTTAGTGGCAAATTACCAATAATGGGGTGATCGCTCCTCCAAGCTTACCTAACGCTTACAAAAAATAAGTTACCTGAAACTTTGCTCAAATATGCCACTAACGTAAAATGTCAAATAGAGTCTAAGTGTTAAACGGACAATTGAGTTAGGATAAACATGAAGTGCAAAAGAAGATATCATAATCTAGAATACCCCATGTATTAAAAACACAAAAAATTGTGGTACTTAGAGTTATTATTATTTACCTGGGCAATGAAAAAACTATATTGATATATAGTTTTATCCCATATTTTGGTTATCGGTTCAAGTACATGATCAAGAGGAAAGTCCGTATCAACTTGGACGAACCCACATCCCGTATTAAAACAATGTAAATCTCCTGCCTGTTATTCAACACAAAAATGAATTGAAGCTCGTAAAATCGTCTGCTCAATTGCATAAACTTATAGTTTCTCTATAATCTTCTAAAGTTAGTTCAGTTAAGTAATGTAATGGCTTATTGAAATTTTGAAGAGTACTTACGACTGAGTATGTAAAGGCCCGCGTTCGAGTATCGTTGTATAGGAATGGATTTACCTAAATCACAAGTAATAGCCAAATAGACATATGAATATGAACCAGAAACATATCAAATTTAAATTAATTTACCCGATTTATAAGAGATTACTTCGGTTATTACTGTTGAGGATAAATCATGAAAAATTGATATACAAACTCATATATAATTACCACAATTAGCTACATATTCTAGAAATCATCATTTAATTGGTTTATTAACATGTGCTTTGTGGAACACTTTAGAAAAACCGTTGATGAATATATTTATGGGCAAATTTAAAGTCGAGTAAGAGTTTTTTTGTTAAAGTTAAAGTCGAATAAGAAAAGCAAGAGAAAAACTCACAGTCCAACCAGCAATGATAACATCGCTTCCACCCTTAATCATAACTTCAGCAGAAGAAGATTCAGGTTCTTTAATTGATGGATTGTAAACAGAGAATGTTGAACCAATTCCATGAAATGTTTTTGGACCAGCTTTCGATTGAACCATCGCAACCTATAACAATCAACACACACACACACAAACAAACGTTAATTGAATGGCGCAAGTAATACAATTTTTTTTTTTTTCAAATGAGTTCACTATGTCGCGGATAACTATCGAACCTCAATCTCATAGCTGGAGTAAGAGAGCTCACACTTGAGCTAATTGTTGTTCTTATGCCGCAAGTAATACAAAGCTTTTACTTATTGATCCACTAACTTACAAATCGATACATCTTAAATAAGAAAATTAAATCCATCTAATGATAATACTACCTATGTTAATTCGACACTTATTAAGAGCTTATGCACCCTTGTCCGACACTTGAAAAATGTACATTGGTAAGACACCCGATACTACATATTAGTCCAAACACTCGACAATTTTTCATAAATTAGGCTAATCCGACACTTAGGCACACACGCCCGTGTCCAACACTTCACGAGTCTGAGTAACATATATAGAATACTACTATAAATTCTGATCCACCATTGTATAAGAACTAAACTAAATTTAAAGTTCATGTTAGAAATGCTAGAGTAAATGTCCAAGTGGGGACATAAAGTCTTTTTCATATTTGTCTCTTAACTTTGTCTCACATTGATAGAATAAGGAACCAAATGTTGTTTATATACCAAGTGTCACTTCACTTGGTACTTGTTCTTATGGAGGCTAGTATGAACTCTTCTCCAAGCGCCCGCCGCCGTCGCTGTATGTCCGGCTCGCACGCGCCGTGGCCTGGGGTCTGTTTTGTTTTTATGACTAACAATATATTTCTCGTCTTATTTTTTATGTTGGAGGCGTGACTCTTCGATTCATGTACTCATGTGCAATCAGTTTAAGAGACTCCAGTTTTTTGTTCTCACAAAAAGTCTGTTTTGAGAATTGCATTACAATTAAATGTTTCATCTGTTTTGTCTCTTTTATCCAGTATAAATAAGAGCCTTTCTTGGTCATTTTATTTATCCGAAATATTCACAAATATTCTTCCTCTTATCTAGTTCCTTATTATATCCGAGCAACAACTTACGAGTTCCTACTCTTCCTGTTGGGTGCACAATTGGAGGAGTGTTGTGTATACCTTGGGGAGCTTCGTTCCGTGTTTGACAACACCGTGTCGAGGGCGATTAAGCTTCTAAGGTAGTGGCAATCATACCACGACACAGTTAGGTTTATCTGATCCATTTTGTTTATTTTATTTTTCCCTCACAATAACTCATTATTTCCAACAATTTAGAAGCTTAGTATTGTTACCGCTTTCTTTTATATACCCACAAAATGGGCTTTACTACCTCAAAAACTCTCTCTGACCTCTCCAAACTTGAACCTCTTGATGGAACCAACTATAAAAGATGGTCCCAAAAGATGCTGATATTTTTTAAACAACTTGTGGTCGATGATGTTATTGTCCTGAAGTACCCAAAGATTCCGCCCAGTTCAATGAACTGCAACAAAAGACAATTTCTTATGTGCATAACAAATTGGTTCGTGCCCAATAGCTTAGTCATATGTCTAATCCGATTTTTGATCTCTTTATTAATAACAAATATGCTATGTCTATTTGGGAGACTCTGGAAAAGAAATATGGAGCAGATGATGCAGGAAAGAAGAAGTGCATGGTAGGAAAATGGATTTATTTCCAAATGGCCGAGGATCGTCCTATCATGGAGCAAGTGCATGAGTACGAGAACCTTGTTGTTGACATCTTGGCGGAAGGAATGAAGATGTACGAGGTGTTGCAGGCTAATGTGTTGATCGAGGGGCTGTCCAAATCTTGGGACGGATACCGCAACCACCACTAGCACAAAAAGAAGGATCCCACTCTTGAGGAGCTTATCTGCCATCTCAAAAGTGAGGAGGCTAACAAGTTGCGGAAAAAGGGAAAGTTATCTAATTATGGCTTTATTTAATCTAACCTTGTTGAATCTTTTGTGCCTAAATTTGACAGGTCTAAAGGACATGGTTGGGGCGCTAAGAAATTTCAGAAGAAACCTAATGCACCCCAAAAGAATGTTGATTTTAAGAAGCAAAAAGACAACAAATTTGAGAAGCGCAATAATGGATGTTATATTTGTGGCAAACCGGACCACAAAGCCTACTAATGTAATCTTAAAGAAGACAACTAAAAAACGCCACTAGCAAATTTGTCCGAGGACAATGAAATCATGTTGCCATGATTACTGAAGTGAACTTGGTGGTAAGCAAGACGTAATGGGTATTAGATACTGGTGCTACTCGTCATTTCTGTACAAAATCGTGATATGTTCATGGAATTTGAGGTAATTTATGACCCTGTCTACATGGGTAATGAAAATTCGTCTGAGGCGCTTGGTAAGGGTAAAATCCTACTCAAAATGAATTCTCGCAAACTTTAGCTTTGAAAAATGTACCATTTTTGCCATCTTTGCGTAGAAATTTAATTTTTGGTTATTTGCTTAATAAGTTTGATATTAAGTTAGTCTTTAAAGGTGACAAACTTGTCTTGACTCGCAATTGTGAGTTTGTGGGAAAAGGTTATTCTTGTGGTGATTTGTTTGTGTTGGACACCATTGTTAAGATGAATAATAATGCTTCTACTTCTGCTTATATTGTTGAGTCTTTTGATTTATGGTATGGTAGATTAGGACATGTGAATGCTGGTTCAATGAGACGCTTGCAAATTAAAGGGATATTGCCTAATCTGACTAAATGTGGCCATAATGTGAAATTTGTGTAGAAGCAAAACACTCCACGAAACCGTCTAAGTCAGTGACTGAAAGATCAACCGAATTGCTTGAATTGATTCATACAGACTTAGCTGACTTTAGAAAGACGGAAAGTAAGGGTGGAAAACATTATTACGTTATTACATTTGTGGATGATTATTCTAGATTTACTAGAGTCTACTTTTTTAGAACCAAAGATGAGGCCGGACACAAATTTTTGATTTATAAGGCCGAGGTTGAAAATCAACTCGAAAGGAAAATAAAGAAAGTCAGAGCGGGTCGAGGTGCTGAATATGGGATAATGTTTCTTGAATAGGTATGTGAACAAAATGGTATTATACACCAGTCGTATGCGCCCTATACACCTCAACAAAATGGTATAGCTGAAAGAAAGAATGGAACTCTTAAAGATATGATGAATGATATGCTTGTGTCCTCTTGTTTATCTGATAATATGTGGGGTGATGCTATCTTGTCTGCCACTTATGTGCTTAATCTAGTACCTCACAAGAAATTAGATAAGACCCCTTATGAATTATGGAAAGGCTATGAGCCTAAAATGAAAATTCTGAAAGTGTGAGGGTGTCTTGCTAAGGTGGGATTACCTTTGTTTAGACGTTAGACCATTGGACCTACGACCTTTGATTGTGTCTTTATTGGTTATGCTAAGAATAGTGATGCATATAGATTCATGCGATTGAGTGAAAAATCTATTTGTGAATCCCGTGATGCTGAATTCTTTGAACATATTTTTCCACTTAAGAAAAATGTGCATTTATCAAATCTTGCATCTTCTTCCATATCTTTGCATGTTATTACTACTTATTTACCGTGTTGCATTAATAAGAATGAAGAACCCAAAAGGAGTAAGAGATAAAGAACATAAACTAATTTTTTGTCCTGATTTTGTGACATCATTTTTATCTAAGACTGATAATGATATGTTGTTTGATGAACATGTTGTATGTTTGCATGTTATTGATGAGGACCCCCGTACATATGATGATGCTATGAGAAGTATTGATGCTAGTTTTTGTAATGATTCAATTAATAGTGAACTGGAATCTATTTTGACTAATCACACTTGAGAACTAATTGAATTACCTAAAGAGAGTAAGCCTATAGGTTGTAAATGGATATTTAAAAAGAAGCTTAAAACTGATGGATCCATTGAAAGATATAAAGGTAGACTTGTGATTAGAGGATTCACTCAAAAGCATGGTATTGATTATTTTTTGACTTATTCACCCGTGACTAAGATTGCTACCATTCGTGTGTTGTTTGCTCTTGCATCTCCTCATAATTTATTAGTTCACCAAATGGATGTAAACACAGCTTTCTTGAATGGTGAATTGAATGAGGAAATTGATATGGAGCAACCGCCTGGTTTTGTGGTACCAGGACAAGAGCAGAGGGTATGTATACTTAAGAAATCTTTGTATGGACTTAAGCAAACACCAAAGCAATGGTATAAAAAATTTCATAAGACTATTCTTAGTTTTGGGTTTATTGTCAACAGACATGTATACTAAAATGTTTGATTCAGATTGTGTGATAATCTGCTTATATGTTGATGATATGTTAATTTTAGGGACACATATTAATCACATGTACATAAATAAAACTAAAAGTTTCTTATCCTCTTATTTCGATATGAAAGATCTTGGTGAAGTTGATGTGATATTGGGTGTTAAAGTTATTAAAGAAACTGGTGGTGTTTCTTTATCACAATCACATTATGCAAAGAAAATTTTAAAGAAATTTAATTGCTATGATGTATCGCCAATAAGAACTCCTCATGATGCTAGTATTCAATTGAAGAAACATAATGGTGTCGTTGTTTCTCAAATTGAGTATGCTAAAGTAATTGGTAATTCGATGTTTTTGATAAATTGTACTCGACCTGACATAACTTATGCAGTTAGTAGACTCAGTCGATATACTCACAATCCTATTGATGATCATTGGGGCGCTCTTAATAGGTTGTTGAGATACCTTAGAGGCACAATGGATTTGGGATTACATTATGTGAGATTATCTGCCGTATCGGAGGGATATTGTGATGCAAAATGGGTCACTGACAATGATGAGATCAGTTCCACTAGTGGATTTATATTCACTTTAAGTGGAGCAGCCGTATCTTGGAAGTCTGATAAGCAGACTTGTATTGCTCGTGTTTGACCATGGAGGCCGAATTTATTACTCTTGATCTTGCATGACAAGAGGCTGAATGGTTGAAAAATTTACTGGCTAATATTCCATTGTGGAGGTGTCTACACCGCCCGTCTCTCTACATTGTGAATCTCAAGCAACCATTAGTTTTGCGATTAACAATGCTTACAATGGTAAGAAAAGACATATTCCCATAAGGCACAAGTTTGTGACAAACTTGATTGAGCATGAAGTACTCTCTTTGGAGTACGTAAGTTCTCCGAGGAATTTGGCATATCCGTTGACAAAAAGACTTACCGAAAGGTGGTCATTGAGACGTCAAGGAGAATGGGGCTTAGGCCTATGGTCAGTTGAGGAATTCATGGTGGAAACCCGGTCTGGATAATACCAGACCCTGTGGTCACACGAAACCACGAAAAGACTCATATTTATGCGCATTTTCCCATTCTTATGGGGCGCGCTGTGAGGTTGAGCTTAAGCTCTTAATGGATTTGAAGCCTAGGTTTTGGGCGTGGTCCTGTTGAGACGGACTTATCAAATCCTTCGTTGATTGTTGTGAGGGTGAGCTTACTGTGAGGGTGAGCTTACTTGGGTGGTCTATGTGATAGATTTGATGGGTCACTTACGCGAGTGTGAAGGATTGGCCTCCTTCTATGAAAGACCTTAGGCAAGTCTTTCTAATTCACTCTTTAGAATCCAAGGTAATTGTGGGCCAACTATATTTTTGTTGATTGTCGCAGAAACTCGTTTGGTGGGGGGATGTTGGAAATGCTAGAGTAAATGTGTCAGTGGACAAGTGGGGACATTAAGTCTTTTTCATATTTGTCTCTTAACTTTGTCCCGCATTGGTAGAATAAGAAACTATTTTATTGTTTATATACCCCGCATTGGTAAAATAAGGAACCATTATGTTGTTTATATACCAAGTGTCCCTTCACTTGGTACTTGTTGTTTTGGAGGCTAGTATGAACTCAACCCACGCGCCCGCCGCCGTCTGGCCGGCTCGCACGCACCTTGTGGTGGGGTCTGTTTTGTTTTTATGACCAACATTCTCGTCTTATTTTTTATGTTGGAGTTTTGGAGACTTCACTTTCTTGTTCTCACAAAAAGTCTGTTTTGAGAATTGTATTACAATAATTAAATGCTTCATCAGTTTTGTCTGATTTCTCCACTATAAATAAGAGCCTTTCTTGGTCTTATTTATCCAAAATATTCACAAATATTCTTCCTCCTATCTGGTTCCTTGCTTATTATATCTGAGCAACAACTTACGAGTTTCCACTCTTCATTTTGGGTGCACAATTAGAAGAGCGTTGTGTATACCTTGGGGAACATCGTTCCTTGTTTGACAACACCGTGTTGAGGGCGATTAAGCTTCTAAGTCAGTGCCCATCATACCACGACACAATGAGGTTTATCTACACCGTTTTGTTTATTATTATCATCCCCTTGTAGTAACTCATTATTTCCAACAGTTTCTACCTTACTCGAGTTAATTAATAAAATCATTTAAAAATGAATTATAATACTTACCCTATGTCTCAGTCAATTGTAATCATTTGTCTTTTACGCGTTTATTGATGCGCATGTCATTTTGTTAATATCTTTAGCTATGTATTTGTAAAAAAAAAAAATTTTATATTCTTAATGTGCTCACTAAGACGAATCAAACAAGATCGCACATGACCATATTTTATGGTATGTACTGAAAATTATTTTGAAGATTTTCTCTACTTATAAATAGTGACCAAAAAGCAAACGATAACTATTAACTGGGATGGAGGGAGTAATTCCTTCATTGGAAAATAAATATGCTTTATTTATTGAAAAAGCGGATTCCCTATATATTAAAACACAAACATTTAAAGCCTCCACATTAAGCCACCTCATCACAACAAAAGTAGTGGACCCCACTTCTTTACCTCAATTACTTTATTTTTTTCATCTGTATCATTTTTTTTCACTATTTATTTTGACCCAAATAAGCTCAAACTCGAAAAACCGATTGAAAATATTTGCAGATTTTTTTATAAAACGTAAACAAAAAACTATGCGATGTTGACATTTTTCCTACTTTCCCAACTTTAGCCTTAACTTTTAAATTTGATTCCATCCGCCTCAGTCATTTTTTTAAACTTTATCTTAGATATTGTAATAAAATATACACAAATAATTGAGACGGCGGGAATACTTTCTATCTAATTTTTTTGACTATTTTAGATGAAAATCACAATAGATGACCAAAAAAATAAATTGAAGAGATTACAAATTAAACAAAAAAATAAATTCAACAAATATAAATTATAACGAATAACGACAATGATTTGAAAAATTAATCTATCAACGATGATAATAAACTTTTATATTGAAATTTACTATTAAAAACACTAAAATTTGGACCATGCATAAAAACCCGTCTAATACCAGACTTGGACGTGAATATTCATGCCTGAACTTTGACCAAGAATTATTGTTTGTAAAATATATTGGCTAATTTCATTAAATTTCACCCAATTAGATTATATAAGTTTTGTTAATAATATCTTTACTATTTTTCATAAAAATACCCCGTGCAGTTTTGCACGGGGTTAAAACTAGTAGTGTATTAAAAAAAAAGGAAAAGAAAACTCACAAAAAGCTTAGACGGTACATCATTGGAAGTTTTGAAACTATTTTCTCCAAAGTGAGCATAATATTCTCGACGTAGTTGAGCTTGCAAGCGTCTATCATCTTTGTTTAGTCTTCTTATGGGAACTGTTCCTTTTGGACAATTTAGTTTCTTGAATGGTATTTCCATTTCTACGTCTTCTGAAATTTCACGGCCCTTCACCAAATTTGGCAGAGATGGCCTCATCTGCGAAAATATATATACATATACACGTTGAAAAATACGCTCTTTTAGGAGATAAATTGACCGTAAAATTGTTATAAGAGGAGTTTTTTTTAGAAGATCATGATATGTTGATATGTGTGCCTAAGAAATAATGATTCAATCGACTATAAAAATATTCTAAACAACAATTAATAATATAAGCGTTACTAAACATACATAAAAGGCATAAGCAATAAGTGTTGTCACTCAATAATTTAATGAGCTAGAAATCGTGTCTTCTAAGTCTAATTGCACAAAAGTAAAGGTTAATCTCCTGACTCCTAGGCCCCTTAAAGACCTATATTGTGCAGTTATTTATAACTTGAGACATGGTTAAAAGTAGACCGATCAAAATTGACCAACCTAAATAACCCGACTTGATAACCAAAATGTGGTCTAAAGCTAGACCCGTAACCCTAATTAACCATCAATATGACTCGGTCTGAATGTTTATTGTTACACAATAATCATAATCCTTAAATAACTTGATAATGATTGACGCAAAATGATCCGAATTCAAAATTACTCGAGTCAACCAAATTCTTGCAAACCCAAAATTGACTTGATCGCTTACTTGAGTCGTTTACAAGGTTTAGTTAAAAGGGTTGTCCATAGGTTTAGTTAAAAGGGTGGTAAATGTTGCATAGGCTATCAGATATACTCGGGGATACATCCAAGGGGCACATAATAAAAGGATAGCGATGCGGTTGCTCTTGTCATAGAAAAGAAAGTTGATCGATAGCGAACTAGAAGTGAAACTTGAATACCAGTGGTCACAAAGTTGTACAATGGGACTCAATTGGCAAAACAAAACAAACCTTAATAACATGCTAAGGATATATTAACTCACTTCTCAAAATATTTGATTTCATTGGAACTCGTCACATCCCCCTTATACTAAAAAAATAAGTTTATCCAATAATTTTTCCTTCAAAATGCAAACAATGAATAAGGAAATAAAATAAAGATTTATCTCATTAAGATATAATATATTCATTAAATTAAAATTATAGTATTTTCATTAAATTATAATATATACTCCGTTTAAAACAAAATTATAAACTGTTATTAGTAGCTTTACAACCAAAAAAGTAGTTAAACTAATTTGTGAAATTTATAAAATAATACAATTTGATTCATGATAAAAAAAACTGTTTTTTTTAAATATCAAAACGATATCATTTGTTGTTTGATTAGTTTTGTATTTTCAATTATTTTTCTCAAATCAAAATGTAAGGATAAGAAATCTAAAAATTTAATTGTTTTCCATTTAAAATTTTGTAAGTGTAATACACTGGAAAGAAACCAACTATATTACATGCATTGCACGGGGTCTATACTAGTATTTCAATAAGAGAAATTAAACGAAAAACATTGATGTTGTCAAATCTAAATATGCATAATTTTAACTCATTTAAGGATGATTATGTTATGTGATTGTCACTCTAGGACTAGCAGAGCTCTAAATTAACTTTTTTCATGCAATGTCATATTCCTCTAATTCCAATATTTAAGAACTAATTTTTTTTTTTGGGACATGAAAAAGGTTTAAAAAGACACCCACGTTTTTCTCTGTCATGATAATTGGTCATCACAAACTCATATGTTGTCATGATCAGTGGTCATCACATTTACATATATTTACTAACCCGGTTCTTATTTTAGAACTCAGTTCTTAAAATTACGAACAAACTTTATGCTTTAGTAGGTGAAATTTTTAAATACAACTCTTAGTAATCTCAATAATAAAAACTACTATTGTTAATGCTTTTAGATGTGTTTACTATTGAGATAGAGAACTATATACATAAATAAATGCGAGTATAGGAAAAGTAAGAACCTCGGGATGAAATGAGTGATTTTGTAGTAATGGATGTTTAAATGCTGGTTGCTTATAGAAATCAACACAATCATACACCCCGCCTTCTGTCTGTAGGTTAATACATCGGAAATAGCAAACCAAAATAATTTTTAATTAACTGGATTTTATCCTCAGTATATAATTTAAATAAAAAAAATAACACTTGTTAATAAACTTAAAATTAAAAATTCACCTTGACTGTCTTTAATACATATTTTGATTTTTCTTTCCTAGCTTCACCCAAAAAATATGATAAATAAAAGCATATTGCACCAAGAATAAAAAGCTTTCTTGTACCCATTTACCCTTGTACAGCTGCATCGAGGCAAGTCACATTTATTCATTCAGAGCAACAATAATAAAGTCAGTCGCAAAACGGGTTTAGGGTCAATCGGAATGAGCTCCTCTCCATTTTCTTAAAAGAATTAGTTAAAGTGTAGTGCAAAAATATATTAAAATATAGTCGTAGAACTGTAGAAGAGAAATGGACCTTTTCATTTCTTTTACGAAATAAAAAGGATACATATCATTGAAAACCGTCAATACGAGGCAAAATAAAACCGTCTTAACATTATAATTTTATCTCTAATAGAAGTCGAGAGAGAAAAATAGAGAGAAAAAAACGTAATGTGAAATTGTGTACAACATACTACTTACAAGCAATTGGTTGTAGAATGTTGGAAGAGTAGTCGATCGATTTAGTATTTAAGCGTGAGCTTGGTTAGTAAACCACAACTTCTTATTATATATGAGGGTGGGTTTACAATCATTTATTATTATTGCCTAGAATTTGGATATCATCTATAATAAGAAAGGAATTAAAAGTTCAAAAAAAAACATATATCATACTTAACCTTTAAGGATGTGCATCGTCAAATGTGTAAACAAATAGTATCATGCATATAAAGAAAAAAAATATTTTCTCTCCTAAGAATCATATATTTCATATTGAAAAAACTTCATCTATTAAGAGTTAAGACTTAAGACCATGTTATTCTTTATTGACTAAAATAACCTTTTTAGATTATATTTAGTTATACTTAGCGACTTAGTGTTACAGTCTAATCTTAATTCTATCTTTTTTCTGAGCAAAAGATCAACTTCATTAATAATAATAATAATAATAATAATAATAATAATAATAATAATAATAATAATAATGTTGCATTGTGGTTATTGATGATGACAAGTCCTCGGCTATTAACGTATATGATTGCATTGTGTATGTTTAGGACTGTTTGCAGGATATAAGAACGACGTCAAAGAATTGAAGATTTGAGAACCGACGTTCAGTTTTGTGTCTAATGGTGTAAGGATGATTGACCTTGAGCATAAGTCGTTAGAGCTAATTTAAACAGTTGCACAAACTGTTTAAATCAAGTCTAACTCTTGATATTTAAAAACGCTGAGTTTTTATTTCTCAAAGTATTTTGAGTAAATTTCTAAAAGATTTTTTTCTGAAATGGTTTTACGTATGAACATATTTTTGACATATTCCTTCTGTTTGAAAGAGGTATGAAAAAGATTGTTTATTTGGAAAAGTTATCTTTTTGATTTTAGGAAAGATATTGTAGAGATATTTTATCTTCTAAAATATAGTTTCCTTGGTTTGTCAAACTCTAAAGAGATATTATTCTTATTTAAGTAAAGTCACTTCTTCAGAAAACATAACCTTGAGCAGCCAACATTCTCACGTTTAATTGAACAAGTTTGAGCTTTTATTTTCTTGGAAAATTCTTTGAAAAACTTGTTAATTTTTCTTGGCTTAAAATATCAAGGTGCTCTTAGTCAAGTCATCTCTTAGGTTGTATTGTTCTCCATTGTTCTATTTTGTGAACCATATAAGGAGACAAAAGATTTGTAATTTTCTGACTTGTGAGTGAGAGATTTATTGGGGTACGGGGTTGTACTCGAGTCGCACGATCGGGTTGATCGTGGGGGTCTTCTTTGTAATCGGGTTGATTTATAAGGAAGATATTAATAAGAGAGCTAGTGGACGTAGACCTTTAGAGAGTAGGTCGAACCACTTAAAAATCGTTGCGTTCTTATTGTTGTTTGATCGTTATATTGTTTTCTTATATTTCGATTCATTCACGAATCTGTTCGAATCAGTACTGAACAATCTTCATTGTTTAAACAGTGCGCTGAACTGTTTAATTTGCATGAGTGCTGATTCGTAACAGATAAATTCCGAGTTGTTTGTTTAAAGTTTTAAAAGGTACTTAATTCACCCCCTCCCCCTCTTAAGTATTGGATCCATAAACTCAACAAATAATAACCCATACCTTTCGCTCTAGGTGTCGGCATAGTCGGGGTGATATTGTTGCACCTCCGAATTGTGGTGATGGCATCGTTAGCTTCATTATTCATGGTATCCCGCGACCTACGGCTTCGCCTCCCTCGGGTCTGTCATCTGATGATGGGGTTGAGTTTGCTCAGTGGTCTATATCTTCACTAGATCGTTTATTTTCTTTGGGTCTTCGCACCATGAAGTCTATTCCTCCTAAGTGTCGTCTTGGGTTTGCTCGGGTTTTGAAGGGGGTCTTGGATGATGTGGCTGACTCTCCTGGTGACCTCTACTGCTGGGTTCGTTTGCTTGTGTTGCCTCTTTGTCTGCTTAAGACCTTCGTTCCTAGGAGTAATCTTGAGTGTAGGACTGCTGTTAGGCGACAACATCAGGAGGAGAGTATTACCATGGCTATTCTTGCTTGGGGGGTGCCTGGAGGGGGGTTGCAGCTTTTGCAGGAGTGTTTGGCTGAGGTTCCTCCTTCGTTTCTTGTAGAGGAGGACCTGGATTTGAGTGTGCTTAACCTCCGCCAATGTCGGTGGAAGATTTGTGATGGCCACTATCTGCAGCTGTTAGGGTGCTTTCTTCCTCTGGCGTCGCCCCCTACTCTGATGCCACTCTTGAGGCTTTGCGAGAGAAGCACCCGGTCGCCCCATCTTCTTCCTTGCCTCCTTTGCCTGTGGATCATCATTCTCTTATTGCCTCTTCGGCTGTGGTTTTGGATATGATTCGTAGTTTCCCTCGTGCGGGAGGGATGGGTTTCGTGCCCAACACCTTATGGCCTGCTTGAGTGGCGCTGCTGTGGCTATCTCTGATGATCTGATCGTTTCTATTGCTAGGGTGGTCAATCTTTTTCTTGAGGGCAGATGTCCACTAGCTCTTGGTGAGTACATTGTCAGCGCTCCGCTCACGCCGCTTGTTAAACCTGGTGGTGGTGTTCGTCCTATTGTTGTTGGTACCGTCTGGAGACGGCTTGTTTCTAAGGTAGGTGCTTGTTTAGTTGGCCCTTCTTTGTGTTCTTATTTTGATGGTCTTCAGTTTGGGGTTGGAGTGTCCAGTGGAGGAGAGGCTTGCATGCCTTGAATCGGTTCATTGAGGCTCGTGGTGGGGATGAGGGGCTTTCTATGTTGCTGGTTGATTTCCAGAATGCTTTCAACCTTGTTGATCGTGTCACCATGCTTCTGAAAGTTCGCCGTCGTTGCCCGATTCTTTCCCGTTGGGTGGAGTTCTGTTACTCTAGTCCTGCGCGTCTTTATTATGGGGAACATTGTTTGTGGTCTTGTTAGGGAGTCCAGCAAGGTGATCCTTTAAGACCCTTGCTTTTCGCTTTCGTGTTGCATCCCTTAGTGTGCAAGATACGGGACTCTTTTGATTTGAGTGTGCAGGCTTGGTACTTGGATGATGGCACCATTGTAGGGGATACTTTGGAGGTGGGGAAGGTTTTGGATTTGATTATGGCAGATGGTCCTCAGTTTGGTCTCCATCTTAATGTCGCTAAGACTGAGGTTTTTTGGCCTACTGAGGATCCCCGGAGTCGTTTTCCTGGTGTTTTCCCTCCTTCCATTGCCCGGCCTTTGCGTGGTGTTTCCGTTTTGGGTGGGCCTGTCAGTACTTGCCCTAGTTTTGGCAGTGAGCTTGTGGCGAAGAGAGTGACTAAGACCATCGCGCTTATGGATTTAGTTGCTAAGATTGAGGACCCGCAATGTGAGTTGCTTCTGCTTAGAGCTTGTACGGGTATATCTAAGCTCTACTTTACCCTCCGTACCTGTTCGCCGAGAGTTTTTGGGTCTGTCTATCTTCGTTTTGATGCAGCACTTCGTTCTAGCTTGGAACGCATTGTCACCGCGTCCGGACCTGGTTTTGGGGATTAGCAGTGGCGCCTTGCCACTTTCCCTTTTCATCTTGGTGGGCTTGGTGTTTATGCTGTCGGGGATGTTTTGCACTATGCTTTTTTGGCGTCCCGTTTGCAGTCTGCCGATTTGCAGACTAAGCTTCTACGGCCTTCTGGTATTGTGGATGCTGGTCCTACTTTCGATGATGCCTTGCGGGTGTTCTCTGAGACTCAGGTTCTGCCTTTTTACGTGATCCTAGTGAAATCGCTGCCCCTAAACTTATGAAGAAACTGGCAGATATATATTTTGCGAGGATTTCTGCTACTGCAGAATCTGTTTTCTCTTTGACACCGCGCCAGCTTGCGTTATGGAAGTCTCAATAGGGTACCCACTCCTCTGATTGGTTGCGTGCGGTCCCTATCTCTGGGTTGGGTCAGACTATGAACGGTAGGACTTACCGTAGTGTGCTTGGGTATCGACTGGGTATTCCGTTATTCGTGGTATCTAGGCCTTGTCCTGCTTGCTCTCGGGTTTTTGCTGATGATATTTATGGGGACCATGCTGTTTCTTGTACTGGTACTGTGGGGGTTAAGCATCGGCATAACATCGTTCGTGACACCTTATTTGACATATGCTATAGGTCTGGTATTTCTACGGGCAAGGAGGTTGATATCGGTTTGGTTGACGGGCATGGCGGATCTCTTCGTCCTGCGGATTTGCTACTTTATTCCTGGGACAGAGGGCGTGATGTGTGTGTTGATTTGACAGGGTCTTCCCCCTTGACTCAGACTGGGATGTCCGATTTTGTGCCGGGACGGGTTGTCGCTGATGCTGCTCAGCGCAAATGTGCTAAGTATGGAGATTTATGCGCGGCTGCTGGCTATGGTTTCCTACCCTTCTCTTTCTCTTCGCTTGGAGAGCTGGGCTCGGATGCTGTTGACTTGCTCAAGCGGATCCAGAAATTCTCGGTATCTCAGGATGCTGGGGCTCGGGTGGCCGCTTATATCTTTACTAGGCTTAGTTTTTCTATAGCTAAGGGGGTGGGGGCCCAGATTGTCTCTCGGCTCCCCACCAACTTCTTGTAAATTTTACATTTTATTTGAATGAAAGCTGCGCGCATATTATAATAATAATAATAATAAAAAAATAATAATAATAATAATAATAATAATAATAATAATAATAATAATAATAATAATAATAATAATAATAATAATAATAATAATAATAATAATAATAATAATAATAATAATAATAATAATAATAATAATAATAATAATAATAATAATAATAATAATAATAATAATAATAATAATAATCTGAACGTTAGAGTGAGGGAGAGAGCGTTTGGCGATTTAGGGTTTTTGGCTATTGCTTGTGTGGTGCTGCTGCTGCCGTCGGCCTTCCTGACCACCACCACCTCCGGCCCTCCTCACTCAGCCCTACGACGTCTGCCTGTCCTCACGTAGGTCGTCGTTTGTTGTTGCGGGCTGGAGTTTTGTAGGTTGCGGGTTTGTGGCAGTCGCCCTTATTTTATCCAGGCGCCTTGCAGTCCGCCTTCTGCATTGCTTGGTCGTTGGTCATCAACGGCGACTGAGCCGCTCGTGTAGATGGTCAGCAGGGCGACGTTTGACGGGTGATGCGTCAACAAGCGTTGCGTTTCTAATTGTTGCTGCTGGGTTTGTGCTGGGGTTTGTGCCGACAGTAGTCTGCCACCAGCGGATGCAGGGGGTCGTTCACCACCGCATCAGGCCGTCGGCAGTGTCGTCTTGCCGTGGCTGTTGTTTTCGTTGCATTTGTCATGGCAATTTCTTGATCGCGTCGGCGTCGTTGGTTCTTGGGTTGGTGTTCGTTGCTTCTTGCTGGGGTCTACTGAAAGTGGCCGGTGATGGCCGTCGCTGTGGTGACTGTTTGTGGGCCGGGTTGTGGCTGCTGTGATGGTGGCTGTTATTAGCTAGCACGTGAACAGTATCCGCATGCACATATTAGGGTGTTGTGTTTTTTTGTCATTAGGTATTATTACTTTATTATTTTATTCTTCTTTTCCTTTGTCATGCTGGCTACCTTGGTTCGTTTTCATTGTCCTTTTTCAAGTATTCATGAGTGTCCGGATGGTCGTGGTAAGGGCCTTACTAAGGCCGCCTGGCAAAAGCATTTTCAGGATCGACACTGTACTGGCGGTGTTATGGGTTTGACCCGTCACACTCTTTTTGATAGTCTGACGGTTTTCTCTAATGCCGAGATTACTTTGAAGCGAATGAGGCTTTGGTTGTGTGGGGAGTGCTTTAAAACCCATACCTTTCGCTCTGGTGTCGGCATGGTCGGGGTGATTTTGTTGCGCCTCCGGATTGTGGTGATGGTATCGTTAGCTTTATTATCCATGGTATCCCTAGACCTTCATTGCCGTCTCACTCGGTTCTTTCGTCTGATGATGGGTTTGAGCCTGTTCAGTGGTCCGTGTCTTTACTTGATCGTTTATTTTCTTTGGGCCTTCGCACCGTGAAATCTATTCCTCCTAAGTGTCGTCTTGGGTTTGCTCGGGTTTTAATGGGGGTCCTGGATGATGTGGCTGACTCTCCTGGTGACCTCTCTTGTTGGATTCGTTTGCTTGTGTTGCCCCTATGTCTGCTTAAGACCTTCGCTCCTAGAAGTAATCTTGAGTGTAGGACTGCTATTAGGCGACAGCGTCAGGAGGAGAGTATTACCAGGGCTATTCTCGCTTGGGGGGTGCCTGGAGGTGGTTTGCAGCTTTTGCGGGAGTGTTTGGATGAGGTACCTCCCTCGTTTCATGTGGAGGAGGATCTGGATTTGAGTGAGCTTAACCTCCGCCAATGTCGGCGGAAGATTTGTGATGGCCACTATACTGCTGCTGTTAAGGTGCTTTCTTCCTCTGGCGTCGCCCCCTATTCTGATGCCACTCTTGGAGCTTTGCGAGAGAAGCACCCGGTCGCCCCATCTCCTTCCTTGGCTCCTTTGCCTGTGGATCATCCTTCTATTGCTGCCTCTTCGGCTGTGGTTTTGGATATGATTCGTAGTTTCCCGCGTGTCACTTCTTGTGGGAGGGATGGGTTCCGTGTCCAACACTTTATGGACTGTTTGAGTGGCGCTGTTGTGGCTATCTCTGATGATCTAATTGCTTCTATTACTAGGGTGGTCAATCTTTTTCTTGAGGGCAGATGTTCACTAGCGCTTGGTGAGTACATTGCCAGCGCTCCGCTCACGCCGCATGTTAAACCTGGTGGTGGTGTTCGCCCTATTGCCGTTGGCACCGTATGGAGACGTCTTGTTTCTAAGGTAGGTGCTTGTTTGGTTGGTCCCTATTTGTGTTCTTATTTTGCTGGTCTTCAGTTTGGGGTTGGGGTGTCCGGTGGAGGAGAGGCTGTCTTGCATGCCTTGAATCGATTCATTGAGGCTCGTGGTGGGGATGTGGGGCTTTCTATGTTGCTGTTTGATTTCCAAAATGCTTTCAACATTGTTGATCGTGTTACCATGCTTATGGAAGTTCGCCGTCGTTGCCCGATTCTTTCCCGTTGGGTGGAGTTCTGTTACTCTCGTCATGCCCGTCTTTTTTGTGGGGAACATTGTTTGTGGTCTTGTCAGGGATTCCAACAGGGTGATCCTTTGGGCCCCTTGCTTTTCGCTTTGGTTTTGCATCCCTTGGTGTGCAAGATACGAGACTCTTTTGATTTGAGTTTGCAGGCTTGGTACTTGGATGATGACACCATAGTTGGGGATACTTTGGAGGTGGGGAAGGTGTTGGATTTGATTATGGCTGATGGTCTTCAGTTTGGTCTCCATCTTTATGTCGCTAAGACTGAGGTTTTTTGGCCTACTGAGGATCCCCGGAGTCGACTTCCTGGTGTTTTCCCTCCTTCTATTGCCCGGCTTTTGCGTGGTGTCTCATTTTTAGGTGGGCCTGTCAGTACTTGCCCTAGTTTTGGCAGTGAGCTTGTAGCGAAGAGAGTGACTAAGACCATCGAGCTTATGGATTTGGTTGTTAAGATTGAGGACCCGCAATGTGAGCTGCTTCTGCTTCGAGCTTGTACTGGTATTTCTAAGCTCTACTTTACCCTCCGTACATGTTCGCCGAGAATCTTTGGGTCTGTCCATCTCCGTTTTGATGCAGCACTTCGTTCTAACTTGGAACGCATTGTCACCGCGTCTGGGCCAGGTTTTGGGGATTGGCAGTGGCGCCTTGCCACTTTCCCTTTTCATCTTGGTGGGCTCGGTGTCTAAGATGCCGGGGATGTTTTGTACTATGCTTTTTTGGCATCCTGTTTGCAGTCTGCCGATTTGCAGGCTAAGCTACTACGGCCTTCTGGTATTGTGGATGCTGGTCCTACTTTTGATGATGCCTTGCAGGTGTTTTCGGAGACTACAGGTTCTACTTTATTACGTGATCCTAGTGAAATTGCTGCCCCTAAACTTATGAAAAAATTGGCAGATATATATTTTGCAAGGATTGCTGCTACTGCAGAATCTGTTTACTCTTTGACACCGCGTCAGCTTGCATTGTGGAAGTCCCAGCTTGGTGCCCACTCCTCTGATTGGTTGCGTCCGGTTCCTATCTCTGGGTTGGGTCAGACTATGAACGGGAGGACTTACCGTAGTGTGCTGGGATATCGTCTGGGTGTTCCTTTATTCGGGGTATCTAGGCCTTGTCCTGCTTGCTTTCGGGTGTTTGCTGGTGATATTTATGGGGACCACGCTGTCTCTTGTACTGGCACTGTGGGAGTCAAGCATCGGCATAACCTTGTTCGTGACACCTTATCGACATTTGCTATAGGTCTGGTATTTCTTCGGGCAGGGAGGTGGATATCGGTTTAGTTGACGGACACGGCGGATCTCTTCGTCCTGCGGATTTGCTGCTATATTCCTACGACAGAGGGCGTGATGTGTGTGTTGATTTGACAGAGTCTTCCCCCTTGACGCAGACTGAGCTGACCGATTTTGTGCCAGGACGGGTTGTCGCTGATGCTGCTCGGCGCAAGTGTGCTAAGTATAGGGATTTGTGCGCGGCTGCTGGATATGGTTTCCTACCCTTCTCTTTTTCTTCACTTGGGGAGTTGGGTTCGGACGCTATTGACTTGCTCAAGCGGATCCAGAAATTCTCGGTATCTCAGGATGCAGAGGCTCGGGTGGCCGCTTAGATCTTCACTAGACTTAGTTTTTCTATAGCTAAGGGGGTGGGGGCCCAGATTGTCTCTCAGCTCCCCACCAACTTCTTGTAAACTTGCGTTTTATTTTAATGAAAGCTGCGCGCATATTATAATAATATAAAAAAAAAAAAATAATAATAATAATAATAATAATAATAATAAAGCTTCTCTCTCTAGTCGGTTTTAGAAAAAAAATTTCTCTCTATTTCGAAGAATCGTTATTGTCGCATTCTTGCTCCATGGCAAGAGGAAGAGGTCGGCCACCCAAATCGCGGGTTCCACTGGATTGTACGCTTGATTCTGACTTCATTGGCACTAATTTTTCATCTTCTCGTGAAATTTCTTTTGTGGGTCTTTCTCCTTCTGATGGTTCTCCAACTGTCAATAACGTGATTCTTAATGCAATGTCTGCTTCTATTCCTTCTGTTTTTAATGCTATTAGTCCTAAGAATAATGGTGTTATCAATGTTCCCATTGTTGGCCCTTCTTTTCCTGGATTACATGGTCAAGAAACAGAGGAAGCCATTAAAGCTCAAGCTCCCCCCTGTACCTGTTTGTTCTAATGTCACTACTAAAAAAGATAACAACAATGGTAAATCTTGGGCTGATATTACAAAAAAGAGTTCTCAAGTGGGTATAAGCTTGTTCTTCCATGAAGAAAGTGCTAATTCTAATGAAATTGACATAGAAATGGAGGAAGTTCAGGGGTGAAATTGCTAAATGGCAGTTTACACTAATGGGTACTGTCCATGGAGGGAAACCTTCTCTCAAACTTGTAACTGAATTTGTCCAGAAAAATTGGAACCATGGCCCTCTTCCGTTGGTCCAGTATTTTAAGAAGGGGTGGTTCAGTTTCAAGTTTAATAGTGAACATGATATGAATGAGGTGATGGGGTCCTTGGAGGATTGGCTCAAATTCTCTCATCTTGAAGCAGTGGTCTCCATCATTTTCCTGCAATATGGAGACCGTAACCACTGTCCCAGTTTGGGTGCTCTTTCCTGACTTGGATCCTTTTCTTTGGATTGATTCCATTCTAAGTAAGATTGCTAGTAAGGTGGGTAAACCTCTCTTTGCTGATCTTACTACTACCTTCAAGGCCAAGCTCTCTTTTGCTAGGGTCATGGTTGAGGTGGATGTCTCTAAAAGTCTTACTGAACAGGTTGTCATCAATGCTCCTTATATTGGTCAATCTGTTCGAAGGGTCATATATGAGTGGGTTCCTTTTTACTGTCATTCTTGTAAGAAACTTGGGCATTCTTTGGCTTCTTGCAAGAAAGCTAAGGTTGCAGAGGGTAAGGCTGCAGGGAATGATAAAGTGACCTCTCAAGCTGTAGGGATCAAAGGCCTTGTTAAGGGTGTTCAGAAAGTCCCTGAGACTGTCTGTCCTCCTTCTTCTGTTACATCTGCAGTAGCTCCTTCAATACCTGCCTCAGGAAGCCACTTGCTAGGTGGTACCTCAGACTCACAAAAGGAGGCTGGGAATGTGGTAGAGAAGGTTAGATCAGGATGCTCTAATCTAGGCTCTCCATCTATGTCATTTCCCTCAGTTCTTCCTCCTGTGAGTGCTGTAAAGCACTCAGGATGCAGTGAGCTAGGGCAGGCTAGTAAGTGTCCTATTGCAGGTGTGCAGATTGTGGATAAGTTGCAAAGTTTGGCAGTTCCTAATTCTGTTCTTTCCCCTAACAAATATACTGTTCTGGGGTTGATTGATGGGAATGATGAGCTCTCTGTATCACCTAGTGAGGTGGTGCCACCAGACATTATACCATGATTATTGCCTCTTGGAATATTAGAGGTTTTAATAAAATGGTTAAGCATCTAGAGGTTTCTTCTTTTATTAGGGAGAATAAAATTGATCTTCTTGGTTTGTTAGAAACTATGGTCAAATAGAATAAAGTTTCTAGGATTTTGAATAATAAATTTAGCAGAATGGGGCATTTTGCTAACTATGGTACTCATCACAATGGTCGAATTTGGCTTTTCTGGAATCCTGCTACCACCTCTGTGCAAATTCTTGAGGAGCATGCTCAGGTGGTGCATTGCCATGTTAGGCATTTCTCCACAGGCAGGGTTTTCCTTGTATATGTGGTCTATGGTAGTAACAATGCTGACATAAGACAGCATCTCTGGAACTCCTTGTCTGTTTTTGCCTCAAGGTCTGGTCCTTGGGTTGTTCTGGGTGACTTCAATGTTGTTAGGTACTACCATGAAAAGATTAGTGATACCCCTCCTATTTTCTCAGAGCTGGCTTCTTTTAATTCTTGCCCGCTTGATTGTGGCCTTGATGATCTTCATGGGACTGGTACTACTTTTACTCGGTTTAATAAGCATGATATTTCTTCTAGAGTGGCTGTGTATGTTCCCTAACACCTCTGCTCAGTTTCCTTCTCCTGGGATATCTGATCATTGTCCTGCTCTCTTGTCTTTTCATGATGATCCTCCTCCTGCTAAACAATTTAGTTTTTTGAATTGTTGGATTTCTCATCCTGAGTTTTTAAACACCATTCAGAGAGCCTGGAACTGCCAAATCAATGGTAACTCCATGTTTAGACTGATGGGCAAACTCAAGGTGGTTAGGAAAGAGCTTAAGTGCTTGCATACTACTTACTACTCAGATATTAGTCATAGAATTTCTCTGAAAAAGCAAGAACTTACCCAATGCTTTGAAGATCTCCGAAGGCATCCTTTGTCTGAAGTTTTCATCTCTAAGGAAAGGGAGGTTTCTGCTGTTTTCACCAGATTAAAAGAGGCTGAAGTTAGTATCCTTAGTCAAAGGGCTAAACTTCATGATATTAAAAACAATGATGTATGTTCCTCTTTTTTTCTTTGCTAAGATAAAAGAAAGACAACAAAGTCAGGTTATTGGTTCCATTCATGATATTCATGGGGTTCCTCATCATGGTCCTCAAGAAGTTGGGGCTGCTTTTGTTAATTTCTACAAAGGTCTCCTTGGTACTTCTTGTCCTGTCCAAAAGGCTCCTTTTGAAGCTCTTGGTGGAGCTTCTGTTGAGACTGGGGATTTCTATGCTTTGATTCCTCCTATTACTAGAGATGAAATCAAGCAATCCCTCTTCTTTATGGGCTCTAATAAAAGTCCTGGATTAGATGGGTTCTCTGCTGGCTTTTTTAAGGCTTCCTGGGGCATTGTAGGGAATGACTTTTGCAAAGATGTTGAGGACTATTTTAGCTCTTGCTTTATGCCCAAACAAGCTAATGTAGCTGTTATTTCCCTGATTCCCAAGAAGCCTATTGTCCAAACTGTTAAAGATTTTAGGCCTATCTCCTGCTGCTCTATTATCTACAAAACAATCAGTAAGATTTTGACTAACAGAATCCAAACTGTTCTCCCTAAATTGATTGGGATTGAACAAGCTGCATTCATCAAGAACAGGAGTCTATATGAGAATATTATGCTTACCCAAGGCCTTCTTAAAGGGTATATGAGGAAGAATCTTTCACCCAGATGCATGCTCAAAGTTGATATTAGCAAAGCTTTTGACTCCCTGCAATGGGATTTCATTCAAGACATGCTTCAGTTTCTAAATTTTCCCTCTCTTTTTATAAATTGGATTATGGGATGTATCACTGGCTCCTGGTTTACCATCAAAGTAAATGGTTCAAACTATGGATTCTTTAAAGGAAGAGGTGGTCTAAGGAAAGGTGATCCACTTTCCCCTAGCCTCTTCGTCCTTAGCATGGAAATTTTATCCAGGGGGTTGAGGAAAATGTGCCAGGCTCAGGATGTCTCTTTTCATCCTAAGTGTTCTAAAATGGGTCTGACTCACCTGGTTTTTGCTGATGATCTTATGATCTTCACTAGAGGTAACATGCCTTCTGTTAAAAAAGCTATTGATATCCTGCAACAGTTCTCTACTTGGTCAGGTCTTAGTGCTAATTTTAGCAAAACTGAGGTTTACTTTGGTGGGGTTCCTATTGATCTAAAGCAGATTATCCTGTCTGTCATTGGTCTGAGTGAGGGCATGTTTCCCTTCAGGTACCTTGGTATGCCTATAAATCATGCTAGTCTTACTCACAGCATGTATGAAAGCCTTACTCTTAAGCTCTCTTCTCTTCTGCATAAGTGTTCTCACAGATATCTTTCTTATGCTGGTAAGGTGCAAATCATCAATGCCATTGTCTTTGGACTTGGGAACTTTTGGAGCATTAGTATCCTTCTTCCTGCTTATGTCTGTAATTCTGTTAGTAAATCTTGCAGACAATTCTTTTGGGGGTCTACTGATAAAGGTAATAAGATTTGTTTCAAAAGCTGGAAGTCCATCTGCACTCCTTGGTCTGAGGGTGGTTTTCAGGTTAAAGACATTTCCTCTTGGAACAGAGCTACTATGCTCAAATGGTTATGGCATCTAGATAGGGGTACGGGGTCTATTTGGGCCTCCTGGATCAGGCACTATTTTACTGCAGAAACTTCTATTTGGGATTTGCAGGTAAAAGAGTTCCATCCTGAAAGTCTGAGAAGTGTTCTCATTGTTAGAGATAAGTGTGCTACTGCTCTTGGTGGTCTTTCAGCTGTCAAAGACCTCCTTGCTGGCTGCATTCATGGAGGAGGGTTCTCAGTTAGCAAAGCTTATGAGGCTCTTAGATTTAAAGGTCCTTCTGTGCTTCTCTTCAAATCCCTCAGAAAGGCATGCATTCTTCCCAGGCATAGAGTTATTTTGCAGTTGGCTCTTCAGAGAAAACTTTCTACTATTGACAAGCTGATCATCAGAGGCATGTACATCCCTAACAGGTGCTCCTTATGTTGCCAAGCTGCGAGAGTACTAGGCACCTTTTCTTCCATTGTAGCTTCTCCTCTTCATTGCTTGCAGGGATTGCTCTCTGGACTGGACTGAGATGCTCCAGCTCTCAGCTCAGTGACATACTCACCTGGGTTCAATATTGTAAGTGCAAACCTTAGAAGAAGAATTGGATGAGGGCAAGTTTAGCTGCTACTACTTATGTCATTTGGTTTGAAAGGAATAGAAGAATTTTTGAAGATAAACAGAGGTCTCTTAGTGTACTACTTAGGGAAATCAAATTTACTGTTAGTGCTAATCTCCTTTGTAGGTCTATGAATGTTAATCAGGAAGAATTAATAGATGCTTTCAATGCTCTAGGATAGGTCTTGTATGTACCTTAGTGGATATGGCTTTGTAAGAAAACTCATGTATTCCTTCTTTTGAAATATATGAGTAGTATCCTTCTTGCAAAAAAAAAATAATAATAATAATAATAATAATAATAATAATATATCGTATAAGAATTTCAACAAAAATCAAAATAAAGTGAATACAAATTTGTTAAAAACAAACAAGAGAAACTCTTTCTAAAATAAATAAAAACGCTTCAATATACCACCCTCTAAAATACCCTTATTTCTTCATACTGCCAGGTGCGATGGGATCCACAGATTTTATAAAGTTTTGAAAGACATAAATCTTGTCCGATCTCAGAAATCGTACGCAATAATCCTATATCCGCAACACCATATGACTACAAATAAAAACATTAATGGAATTCTCGAACCTCTCAAATAGTGGGATGAATCTTACATGTAGATGAGGGCAAAACTTATACAAAGGTAGGACAAATCTCTAATAAACGAGAGGAAAAAGATATTTTTATCATATAATTAAGGTTGTTTTTGTTAAACATAACTTTTAAAAACTTTTTCTTCCAAACAGCAATTAAAAAAAAATGAAATACAGCCTTTAAAGAAAAATGTCACCCACAATATTTTGGCTAGATGACAAAATGAGAGAGGTTAACTAGAATGTAAGGTATTAATCGCATTTGTTTAATTGGTTTGCCTACGAGATAAAGTTTTAGAGGGTGGTCAAATAAATATGCATACAAACATTAAACTCATTATAGTTAGTGAGGTATAGTTAAGTCAAAATTGTGTTATTTAGATATATAGACTTTGTTCTTTTGGATTAAAATTATGTTTATTAACAACCTACTTCAACCTTTCTTTCATAACCTGCCTTACATTTTTAATACTTATCATTGACTTACCTTATTCTTAGTTTCTTACTCTATCTCAATATATCTTTTATTTTTGTATCTCACTATAACATATGTTATACGGAGTATCTGATTTTATCCATGCCACATGTCCAATTCTAAATGGCTGACGACAACTCCTTTTTAAATAAAGAAAGTTCCACTCACTCAATGCTGCCTTTCTTGACCGATGAAACTAGACCTGGCCACATGCCGGCTTCGGGTTGACTCAGAAGCGGGTCGGACTCCCTAATACAACCCCTGAACCGGCCCTTGGAATGGCGAGTTAGGCGGGTTGGGCCGGGCTGGCAACCTCGCTCTCTGACCCGGGCCCAACCTGGTTGTAAAAATAGGCGGCCTTTTGACGGGCTAGATAGGCTGGCGAGCTAGGTGAATTAAACAATTATTTTGCAGGCTTTTGGCGGGCTGGGCTTGGGAAATTGAACCCTTAACCGGCCAGGAGATGCAGCGGGTTAGGTCGGCCGATTTCTGGGTTTGACGAACCAATTCATTTTGGACTCGTGAGGCGGGTCAAGCCAAGTTGGCCTGTTGTCTTGGCCATGTCTAATGGAACCTATTATGGAGGTTACCAGAAGATCGCAAATCATGCTCGTTCGCCAGTTCTTCTATTTAACCTTTTTGTTTTTCATTTTTAATAGCATGACAGGATGTTTGATGAACATAGTCTAAACCTTTTTTAACTGAAATAAATTTTCTAAAATATGAATTAAATCAAATTAAATTAAACTCATCGTAAGCGCTATTGAAAATGTCACATATAAATTTTGCTTGACAAATACAGGTGAAGGATGTAAGTCTATGTCCCACAACTCTTTATGAACTCATAGCCATGAGATGTAGTCGGTTAATGTTTATTTGGTTAAAAACGTTTGACCGGCCATAGCTCTTGCGGCACGTTCATAAAGTGACAATTATTTTTTTCAAATCAAAGATTTTGAGAAGACAATCAATTTGAAAAAAATTTATCGCGTTGTGAATTCGTGACCATGAATTATACGCGGTCAAAGTTTTTTACATGAGAAAGAGGGATACATACCCTTTAGAAAACCAAAAAAACATAGGGATGTCGTGTAGAATATCCCATTGAAATTTATTAGGTGACCTTGTTTAACCTGAAAGTGTTCAATCCCTTGATTAGGGTTGTCAGTTTATTTCCAATATATAGTCAAGTACATAATATTTGGTTAGCTACAAATTAGGGAAACATATTTACTTAACTAAATAAGACTAAACAATATATACAAGATATATGCTAATACACCCCCGCAGTCGGAACGGGAGCAGAGCGAACGCTAAGACTGGAACGAAACCGAGTGAACAAGTACTTGGGAAGACCTTTAGTGAAGATGTCTGCATATTGATACTCAGCTGAAACATGTAACACTCGGACGTGGCCAAGGCAGACTTTTTCGTGAACAAAATGTATATCAATCTCGATGTGCTTGGTTCGCTAATGTTGAACGAGGTTGCCGGATAAATAAACCGCGGACACATTGTCTGTGCATTTAAAAAGAAAGCGAGGAAAGCTACTGAACGAGAAGGGGGTCACAATATATAAGACTGGCGCGAGTAAGTGGTACGTGCAGCTCAAAAAGAAGATTACGCAACCAGCTAGTTTCGGCAACCGCATTCGCAACACCCCGATATTCAGCTTCCGCGCTAGATTTAGAGATGGTGGGCTGACGTTTGGAGGACCAAGACACCAAATTATTTCCAAGAAACACACAATAGCCGGAAGTCAATCGTCGTGAGTTGGGACACCCCCCCCCCCCCCAATCCGCATCAGAATACGCCGTGATGGTATGAGGGGCGTGTGATTTTGAAATGGTGAAGCCGTGATCAATAGTTCCCCTAAGATATCGTAAAATGCGTTTAAGGAACTGAAAGTGCGGCTCACGCGGGGCGTGCATAAATAAACATACCTGCTGAACAACATACGTGATATCGGGCCTAGTAATAGTAAAATATTTGAGAGCACCTGCTAGGCTTCGATACAAGGTGGGATCAGTCATAAGAGGATCGGCTGTAGAGGAGAGTTTCGAACCAGCCTCCACGGGCGTTGTAGCGGGATTGCACGAGCCCATATTGGCTCGTTGGAGAATGTCACGGGCATATTGTGATTGAGATAAAAACAGGCCCGTTTTGTCACGTTGAACCTTAATCCCAAGAAAATGATTGAGCTTACCTAAGTCACTCATGGCGAATTCGGACGACAGAGCATAGATTATTTGTTGAAGCAACACATCACTCGAAGCGGTGAGAACGATATCGTCGACATATAGGAGAAGGTAAGCCAAGTGAGCACCATCCCGGTAAATAAACAATGACTGATCACAAACACTACTTTGAAACCCCTTCGTTTGAATGAACGTCGCAAACCGATGATACCAAGACCGCGGGGCTTGCTTTAATCCATAAAGTGACTTACGGAGGCGACACACATAATGTGGAGACTTGGGGTGTACAAAGCCTGGCGTTTGATGCATGAAAACCGTTTCAACAAGATCACCATGTAAGAAAGCGTTTTTAACATCAAGTTGATGAATGGGCCAGGAACGAGAGGTAGCAAGGCTAAGGACGGTCCGTATCGTAGTCGGTTTAACCACCGGACTGAAAGCTTCATCGCAATCCACGCCAACCTGTTGACTTTTACCATTAACGACAAGGCGGGCCTTGTACCATTGCAAGGAACCATCAGACTCGTACTTATGACGAAACAACCAAAGGCACCGAATGATAGGAGCATTTAAAGGACGTGGTACCAATTCCCATGTCTTATTATCAATTAAAGCACGATATTCATCAGTCATGGCCGCATGCCAATTCGGGTCCTGAAGGGCAAGTTTGGGTGATTTGGGAATGGGAGAGACGGTAGGGGCTTTTGATACGAGGAGGTTAGTGGGTACACGGGGTTGTGCATACCACGGGTTTTCATGTTGTGGGCTCGGGAAGGGGGGAGGTGGGGGAGGTGGCGGTGTAGCAGGTGGTGACGTGGGAGGGGAGTGTGGCGGAGGGTTGAGCGTGGCAGATGGGGTATGCGGGTCAGGGGAGGTCGGGTGATGTTGAGGGGGAAGGGAAATGGTGGGTTGGGTGATGTCGTGAGCTATGGCAGGGGATAGGGCTGAGTCGAAGGAGGTATGGGGACGAGGGACATGCGAGTGGGACTTAGCGAATGGGAAAATAGATTCGTCGAAAGTAACATGACGCGAAATAATAAGTTTGCCAGTAGCTAAGTCGTAACATTTGTAGCCACGGAACTCTTGGGGATAGCCGATAAAGACACATTTTGTGGACCGAGGTGCTAATTTATGGGGTCTTTTGGAAGACAAGTTTGGGTAACACGCACATCCAAAGACACGGAGGTGGGAATAGGAGAGATTTTTGTGGAAGAGAGCGGAAGTTGGTGAGCAAAAATGGAGAGTTTTAGTGGGTAGGATATTGTGTAAGTGGACGGCGGTGTGAAGAGCATAGACCCAAAATTCGGGTGGGGTGGAGGAGTGGTGAAGTAAGGCGAGGACAATTTCATTGAGTCGTCTAAGCATAAGTTCGGCCTTACCGTTTTGGGAAGATGTTTGGGGACATGAAAACCGAAAAATTAAACCATTTTTAGTAGCAAAATTACGGAATTCATTATTGTCAAATTCACGTCCTAAGTCACATTGAAAGGCTTTAATGGGTTGATTGAATTGAGTTGTGACATAGTTGCGAAAATTTATAAATTTGGTGAATGTGTCGGATTTATATTTTAATGGGTACACCCACACAAATTGAGTATAATTATCAAGCAGGATTAGGTAATATTTGTAGCCGGCTTTGCTAGTGATCGAAGATGTCCATAAGTCACTGTGAATAATATCAAAAGGCGCAAGAGTAGTAGGATGAGAATCATGAAAGGGAAAACGTCGATGTTTACTTATTTGACAAGAATGACATAAAGACGATAAAGAGTTATTGCTACTACAATCAATGTTTGACTTGGACTTAAGTAATTGTAAAATATTGGCACCCGGATGACCAAGACGGGAATGCCAGACATCGGTGGAAAAGGCAAGGAGATGCGGGGTCGACGTGGCAGACGGCGTAGGAGACTTGGGAGACACGACTGACACTGGGTATAGGTCACCGTCACTATTGCTCCTCGGAATCAGATTCCCATTCGCTAAGTGCTTCACAGAAAAACCACATGGGTCAAATTCGACGGAAACGTTATTGTCTTTGGTAAATTGTCGAACGGAGATAAGATTTTTAATTATATGTGGGGTATAAAGCACATTGTGAAGGTGAAGGGTCCTATTATGCGAGGCTAAGGTGGTATTTCTGGACCCATGAACAGGAATGCGTGCACCATTACCGACATAAATAGAATTAATCGTACTAGAATTGAGAGGACGAGGGAACATACCTGCATCAGCACTTAATTAGGACGATGCACCAGTGTCCATATAAAACGGATAGGAAGCTTGCGACTGCATCTGGAGAGCTGCGAAAACCTGTGCCAAATCCGTAGGCTGTTGCTGCGAACCATCGTCAGTACCAACATGAGCCTGGCCGAAGGCAGCAGGCTGTCGAGGGCCACGATTCGACCAAGACCCAGACGACGGAACATGGGCGTTGCTAGCAGGCCATTGGGGCCACGGATTAGTCCACCGTGATAGCAGCGCTGACGTTTTTTAATTGGCCAGACAACTCTCCGAGACGTTGACAATAAGCATCAAAAGACGGAAACTTACCAAGTTTGAGAGCGTGAAACTCGCTCTCGAGACTGGCGGCTCTAGCACCCTTGTTGTTGAGAAAGATATTCTTGACACGGTCCCAAGCCTCTTGTGCAGTGGAGTCGGGTTCAAGAACACGGGGCAACAACTCATCCGACATAGTGCCATAAATCCACTGTAGAACGTGGGCATCAATTTCTTACCACGCTTCATACTGCGGAGTGGTCTTTGGCGGTGATGTGGTCGTTATACACCAAAAATAAAACCTAAGTCAACTAACTAAGAAGATAGCGGAAGTAGGGTCGATCTCCACAGGGAGGAAACTAATTAACTGTAATCTAAATCTGCAAGTAACAAACTGGGGGTTTTGAAAGTTGGTTTTAGCTAAACTAAATGAGATTTAAAGGAAAGAGAAAATAAGGATAGAAATTAATACGAATAAATCAGATAAAGAGAAAATATGCTAGGATTCGGTCTACTGCAGTATCGGCATCTATGGGTCAACTAAGTCAGTCAATCTATCAATGAGAAGGGCAATGGTTTTCTCCTCTCGGTCTCAAACCACCCTAGGGATATTCCTAATTAACTCTCGTTCTCTTAGGAGTCACCTATCAATTCTAAGCAAGTCTTCCATTCCAATCTCTCGATCCAGGTCGGGGTTAACTACCTAGCCTAGTCTCCTGCGTATACTCATTCGACTAAACCTCAATTAAATTGCAAAGATCGATTCTCATATTCAAGACTAACTAAAATAATCTATCCTAACATGCCTCTACTACAATTTCCCTCATCCCAACATATAAGAGAATTAGCTACTCGTGCTATTAACTATGCTAACAAAGGCGATTGAACATAGGACGAAAGACATAATAAAATCGTAATCAACAAGCATAGATAATAACGCAGCAGTAATTAGGAAGAGAAACAGTAATTAAGACTAAAGATTAAGAGTAAAAGAGAAAAGAAGAAGTTTACAATCTTAGCAAATCCGGCGTAAAGAACAAATCCTACGTCGATAAACCCGAATGCAAACCAAAGGTAAAGTTCAGAAACTAATGGAAAATTAATGCTAATTACTGAATGATTAAAACTGAATAATAAGTGCTCTCCCAACCAATGACGTAAATAAGAGTCATATATAGTGTCTAACACGACTCTTAACCTAATTAACCTAATGGACTTAAAGCCCGTAATAGAATCTACTCGATCGAGGGAAATAGCCACTCGATCGAGGCTTTTATTCATGGAAATCAGTCGATCGAGCACTTGATCTACTCGATCGACCAACTGGTAAGCGGCTTCTACTCGATCGAGCAAAGGAGGTAGCTCGATCGAGCACTTCTGGCTTCAACTCACCTCGATCGAATGGCAAACTCCTCGATCGAGGTTTTCTGGCATAGTATGTGGAGTGAGTCATGACTTGGGTTTGATTATGAACGGTTTCACGCTTCCCCATACAAGAGTTCCTGTCCCGATCCTTCCATTCTCCAAAATGCATGCAAAATGGACTGCTTTGGCTCGGTTTTTGCTACCACACAGCTTGTACCTACAAAATGGTAATGAAAGTACAAAGTAGCCAAATAGGGGCATATGGCGATATAATATCACCTAAATGACATAGAAATGCGTGCATAAATGGACTAGAAAGTCTATATAAAATACACGCATCAAACTTCCCCAAACCAAACCTTTGCTTGTCCTCAAGCAACCTAAATGCAGCTATATGGAACAAAATAAACCTAGGGGAATGGAGCAAGTCTCAGAGCTAGCAACAAGTAAATATTAAACAGTTCAATGCACTCATTCAATCGCTACAAAGCTCAACACGAAAGTGAACGAATTTATACAATCTTGGAAATAAATTAGATTTTCGACCTTGCAAGACTCAACCAAATTCGGACTCTCACGGGTCACTCTTCTCTCAACAAGCAGATGGTAAGTAAATATGTAAAAGAGAGAGAGAAAATATAGTCACTCACCTAGACTACGACCGACACAACATGCATTGCTAGCTAACATGAAAGATGATTCAAGCACCGTACACACGCATAACCACCGTTCAAGGACAATCACGTGCCGAACATTTGCAAAGATATGGATATGTGAGGCTAATTGGTAAGAAGGGGCAAAACAATTAATGGAAATGTCAGGGTAAATAGCCAAGCTAGTTCCTAACAAGACCGCAATATAACTCGTTCCATTCTTCCAATTATCAAAATTCAAGCTCGATGCCTTAACATATATAGGCATATACGTCACAAATCCCAAAAGGCACCTCGACTAATAATAGTAAGCACAGGAGGTGTGAAAAACAAAACCTCAGCCAATTATTTTTCTCATCATATTTTTCATTTTTTCCATTTCTTTTCTTTCTTTTTCTTGGCTGACTAAATAAACCTCTCGATCGAGCTAAATGAGTCACTCGATCGAGGCACAAAGACACAAAATCTGATCGATTGAGTTAAATCCACTCGATCGAGCCACTATCAACACTTCTCCTCTTTTTCTCGTAAATACCACTCCAATCAATGAAACGAGCCAAAAACTGACACAACGGTAGAATATACCTCGACTACAAACTAGCTCAGCAAAGGTAGGCTTAATTTAGGATGTAGTTAAGGGCAACAGGCAGATATGGCTCTATGTGGAGTTAATGGGGTAAAATGAGGAAAAGGGAGATGCAAATATTCTCAAAACACGTAATACCGACCACAAACCCAATGCGTGCAGGCAATAAGAAATCAAAATTCATATACAAGCAAATGACACGAGGTGTGGGGAGTAACTACTCTCATTCCTAGATGAACTGGTCATAGATGTCACCAGTTATAGGCTCTAAAATCTCAGAATATATAAGTAGTTTGCCAAAAAGGTAAGTCAAGTCTAATAATCAAATTAAATTCCAAGACAAAATTCAATAGTTCACTATTTCGATTTTACTAAATAAGTCAAGAAAGGTGCAAAGAATAGCATAAAATAGACTTGTAGTGCAATTTCATCATGAACAAGACTCCAATCCGACTCAACTATATGCAAAAATAAACGTGATATTTTTTTATTTTTCAAATTTTTCTAATTAACATGAATTGTAAACGTGAATGCAATACAAATGCAAATGCAGACGCAAAAGGATGTAAAACACTTCCCCAAACCAAAACAGACAATGTCCTCATTGGCTAAAGCACAAGAACATATAAGGGAAAAGGAAAAACAACCTAACACATGTTCCTAAAGAATGAAATATATATATAAAGAATGAAAAACAAAAGGAACAGAAACAACTCACAAAACAAAGGCTTCCCCAAACCAGCATCAACCTGTTGGTCGATCGAGTAGAAATTCGACTCGATCGAGCGACTTTTCCAGGTAAAACAGCTCGATCGAGTGGCTTGCTTTACTCGATCGAACACTTCATAATTGCATAGCCCACGACTTTGAACAGTTGATTTCCGCTTCCGTTCCTGCAAAACAATGCCAACCAAATACCAGAAAATACCAAAAATTGTCCAATAAGAAATATAAAGTGTCTATCTAAACTACGGATTATCACGCGATAGTCTAAATGTCTAATTGAAAATGCAATAAATTGTTTTTACAAGTTGCACGGGGTTGCAAACCCGGCTACCAACCAAATAGTTTCATGAGAAGGCCACCGTTTGGCCTTTGACTTGCGGAAGTACCCTCTGTTGCGGTAAGTTCCGTCTTCTTCCTCCACACGTACGTTGGTTTCTTGGAGTCTAGCTCCACTTCGGAATCACTTGCGTACATGCGAGCTCCTTTGTCCTTCTTGGACTTCTTCTTCTTGACGGCGTCACGCGAACCGGGCTTTCCCTTATCCAGCTCCAATGCTACTGATTTACTACCTGTAATGGAACACACAACAGCATATTCCTCCAATTCGCTCCCAAGCTGGGGCGGAGGTGTTACGGTAACAATGGGGATATCACAGATAGGAGCTATAGGTTCGATAGGAACCGAAGCTTTATCATGCGTGAATAAATCAGGTGTGATATCGGATAAGGGAAGTGCGTAGCATGGTGACACAAGCATAGGACCCTTATTAACATGAGACTGTGTGAATACTAAATTCTCCCCACCTATTTGAAAAGTTAGAGTCTGTAACCCAACATCAATAACCGCTTGCGCAGTATGCAAGAACGGTCTTCCCAAAATGATGGGAGTGTGAGAATCCTCAGGTATATCCAAAACTATGAAATCGACCGGGATAAAGAATTTTCCTATTTGCACAGGAACATCCTCTATGATTCCTAAAGGTCGAGACAAGGTCCTATCTGCCATCTGTACCGTCATGTTTGTACACTGAAGCTTGGTAAAGCCTAACCGTTTGGCTAAAGACAAAGGTAAGACGCTAACACTAGCTCCTAGGTCACATAACGCGTTGTCTATGAGATAGGTGCCTATATGACACGGTATAGAAAAACTACCTGGGTCAGACAGCTTAGGGGGGCATTTGTTCTGGAGGAACGCAGAGCATTCCTCAGTCAACGCTACAGTCTCTATAGTGTCTGCGGACCTCTTACGCAAAAGAATTTCACGCATAAATTTTAGGTAAGAGGGTACCTTTAATAGGAGGTCTGCAAAAGGAATGTTCACCTTGAGATTGCGTACAATGTCAGCGAACCGAACAAATTCCTTTTCGACCTTAGCTTTCTTCAATCGACCAGGAAACGGAACTGGAATGTCAGGATTACCACGTTGCATATCCTTGACAATTGCATTGTTGATCATCCGCTTGCTTAACCCCTTCGAACGAGCTTCTCGCTCATGAAAACCCATCGATCGAGTATCTAAGTCACTCGATCGAAGATTATCCGAGCTTAAATTGCTCGATCGATCAGTTTCCTCGGTCACCTTATTCGATCGAGCAGCTTGGTTCTCTCGATCGACCACTTGTTCTTCTAAGTTACTCGATCGAGCATCAACAACCTCTCGATCGAGTAACATGCTTTCTGATTCACTCGATCGAGTAACACAAATCTCTCGATCGAGTAGTTTCTCCTTCATTTCATTCGATCGACTAGCATTATTCTCTCGATCGATTGCATTACCAGCGACAGTCTTCGCGACATCAGGATGCGCACCAGAAATATCAGCAACTGTACCCGGACTGTCATAAGCAAGACCGCTTCTTAGAGTAATCATATTCAGCGTCTCCTTGTTCCTGTCAGTTTGAGACGGTAACTGCCCGGGTTGCCTAGTCGATCAAACTCCTGCCAATTGAGCAATCTGCGACTCCAAAAGCTTAATAGTAGCATTTGTTGCTTGATCAGTTTTGCTCATTTGGATAGCTAAAGCTTGGATCATAGACTTTAACTCCCCGATTTCTGCAATTCCTACAGATGAGGAACTAGCTTGCTGCGAAGACTGGATGTTCTGAAATCCTTGCTTGTGCGGCGGTTGATACGTCGGCTGTGGTGGTGGAGGTGTAGGATTTAAGACGTTCTGGCTTGTCCATCTAAAAATTGAGATGGATATTCCCTTGATTGTAGTACCCACCTCCTTGACGGTACTGCTGGAAGGAAAAGACTTGTTCCCTTTCAGCGAGACAGTCTATAGCCGTGTGACCAGTTTCGCCACACCTCTTGCAAGTAATCATATCATCCTGCTGCAGCAAATGAACCGTCTGCTGGTTATCTTCAGCTTTCTTCTCCCATTTATCAAGTCTGGCATTTAGTTTATCGAATTTTACATCCAGACCTTCAGAATCGATACTAGCTATCGTTCGTGTACCACTCCTCGGATTACCATATTCAGCACAATGGGTTGCCATTTCCTCAATCAGTTTCCAACCCTTATCATCATCTATTTCCTTCTGGAACCTCCCGTTTGACGCGGCATCTAGAATGGCTCGATGATCGTCATATAACCGGTGTAAAACTGGTTACACAGAAACCACTGCTCGAACCCATGGTGAGGAACAGACCTCACTAGCGTCTTGAATCGATCCCAGGACTCATAGAGATTTTCATGAGCCGTTTGCTTGAAATTAGTAATCTGACCCCTCAAAGCATTCGTCCTCTGCAGTGGAAAATACTTTTTATAGAAAGCTAGTGCGAGTGTGGTCCAATCGGTAATACCCAATTCTTCTCGATTCAAGTTCTTCAACCAGTCTTTGGCGTTATCAGTAAGGGAAAAGGAAACAAGAATTCCTTGATCTTGTCAGCTGTCACCCCTTTGGAAACCGGAATAGAAGAACAGTAGTCAGCAAAGGTCTCCATATGCCTCCTCGGATCCTCCCCAGCTACACCCCTATACTTGTCCTGCTGGACAAGCTTGATATAAGACGGACGAAGATCGAAAGTAGTTCCATCTTCGTCAGTTGTAAGTTTGAATCCTTGAGGTATACATGCAGCTGTAGGCTCAGAATGGCTAGCAATATTAGGCATCTTTGCTGGCAAAGTAGTCTCAACAGTCAAATCTTCTTCGAAAATGAAACTGTCGAAGACGGATTCAGAAGTACTCAAGTCTTCCTCCTGAATGGTCTTATCTGCCCCTCTCTTTCTGCGTAGGAAAGTTCTTTCAGGCTCCGGATCAGCTTCCACTAATTCGAGCCTTTGGGACCTGCTCATACACAACTATAAAGAGAAAGATAAGAACAGTCTTAAGGAATTAGAAATTCCTTAAGACGAGACAAAAATAAATAAACAGAAAATTAAATTGTCTCCCCGGCAACGGCGCCAAAATTTGATGTGGTCGTTATACACCAAAAATAAAACCTAAGTCAACTAACTAAGAAGATAGCGGAAGTAGGGTCGATCTCCACAGGGAGGAAACTAACTAACTGTAATTTAAATCTATCAGTAACAATCTGGGGGTTTTGAAATTGATTTAACTAAACTAAATAAAGTTAAAGGAAAGAGAAAATAAGGATAGAAATTAATACGAATAAATCAGATAAAGAGAAAATATGCTAAGATTCGGTCTACTGCAGTATCGGCATCTACGGGTCAACTAAGTCAGTCAATCTATCAATGAGAAGGGCAATGGTTTTCTCCTCTCGGTCTCAAACCACCCTAGGGATTTTCCTAATTAACTCTCGTCCTCTCAGGAGTCACCTATCAAGTCTAAGCAAGCCTTCCCTACCAATCTCTCGATCTAGGTCGGGGTTAACTATCTAGCCTAGTCTCCTGCGTATACTCATTCGACTAAACCTCAATTAAATTGCAAAGAACGATTCTCATATTCAAGACTAACCAAACTAATCTATCCTAACATGCCTCTACTACAGTTTCCTTCATCCCAACATATAAGAGAATTAGCTACTCATGCTATTAACTATGCTAACAAAGACGATTGAACATATGACGAAAGACATAATAAAATCGTAATCAACAAGCATAGATAATAACGCAGCAGTTTTTTACGAAGAGAAATAGTAATTAAGACTAAAGATTAAGAGTAAAAGAGAAAAGAAGAAGTTTACAATATTAGCAAATCCGGCGTAAAGAACAAATCCCACGTCGATAAACCCGAATGCAAACCAAAGGTAAAGTTCAGAAACTACTGGAGAATTAATGCTAATTACTGAATAATTAAAACTCAATAATAAGTCCTCCTACTAATGACGTAAATAAGAGTCATATATAGTGTCTAACACGACTCTTAACCTAATTAACTTAATGGACTTAAAGCCCGTAATAGAATCTACTCGATCGAGGGAAATAACCACTCGATCGAGGCTTTTATTCATGGAAATCAGTCGATCGAGCACTTTATCTACTCGATCGACCAACTGGTAAGCGACTTCTACTCGATCGAGCAAAGGAGGTAGCTCGATCGAGCACTTCTGGCTTCAACTTACCTCGATCGAAAGGTAAACTCCTCGATCGAGGTCTTCTGGCATAGTATGTGGTGTGAGTCATGACTTGGGCTTGATTATGAACGGTTTCACGCTTCCCCATGCAAGAGTTCCTGTCCCGATCCTTCCATTCTCCTAAATGCATGCAAAATGGACTGCTTTGACTCGGTTTCTACTACTATGCAGCTCGTACCTACAAAATGGTAATGAAAGTACAAAGTAGCCAAATAGGGGCATATGGTGATAAAATATCACCCAAATGACATAGAAATGCGTGCATAAATGGACTAGAAAGTCTATATAAAATACACGCATCAGACGTCTTAAGACGTGATTCACTTGAAATCTCGCGTAAAATCCAAATACGAACTCGGAAATTCTAAATTCGACACGGGAAATTAAATTCTAAACTAAAACTAAATTTCGCTGAAAAGTATCCGTAAAATATTTTTACTATAAAAATAGGGTACATTTGCGGGTGTTACAAGCACCCCGCCTTTTAAAAAGTTTCGCCCTCGAAACTTGAGCGAAAGAAAGATACCTTAATCGAAAAGACTCGGATATTTAACACGCATTGAAGCTTCCATTTCCCAAGTCTCTTCTTCGACATTGGCGCATCTCCACAAGATTTTCACTAAAGGAACCACATTACTTCTCAACTTCTTATTCTTGCGATCTAGGATGCGGATCGGCTTCTCTTCAAAGGACAAATTCGGTTCAAGCTAAGGCATTTCCTTTTGAAAGACATGGCTTGGATCACTAACATACTTTCTCAATTGAGAAACATGGAATACATCATGAACCTTAGGCAAATTCGGGGGCAAATCCAACTTGTAAGCAACGGCACCAATCCTTTTCACAATACCAAAGGGTCCAATGTATTACGGGCTCAATTTACCCTTAACACCAAATCGTTTAACACCCTTTATTGGAGATACTTTCAAGAACACCTTATCTCCAACCTCAAATTCTAGCGGTCTTCTTCGGATATCGGCATAAGACTTTTGTCGATCTTGAGCGGCTTTCATTCTATCACGAATGACCTTCACATTCTCAATAGTCTCCACAAGAACATCGGGGCCTAAGTCACAAACATCACTCAATTGATTCCAACATATAGGACTTCGACATTTCCTTCCATAAAGAGCTTCATAAGGAGTCATCTTGATCGATACATGATAACTGTTGTTGTAAGAAAACTCCACCAACGGTAGACTCTTTTCCCAACTTGATTGGAAGTCGAGTGCACAAGCCCTAAGCAAGTCTTCTAAGGTCTGAATAGTCCTCTCGGTCTGACCATCGGTAGCGGCATGAAATGCGGTACTCATCAACAATTTACTACCCATGGCTTCTTGTAAAGCCTTCCAAAATCTCGAACAAAATCTCGGATCTCGGTCGGATATGATCTCCTTAGGAACGCCATGGTATCTAACAATCTCATCAACATAGGCCTTGGCTAAACGATCTAAACTCCAAGTTTCCTTGATCGGAATAAATCTAGCACACTTGGTCAAACGATCAACAACAACCCAAACGACATCTTTACCTCTAACGGTCCTCGGCAAAGCCATAACAAAATCCATAGAAATAGATTCCCACTTCCATAGTGGAATATCCAAAGGTTGTAGCAATCCACCGGGCCACTTGTGTTCAATCTTCACTTGTTGGCAAGTAAGACATCTTCCAACATAAGACACGACATCGCCTTTCAAATTCGGCCACCAAAATTGTAGCTTCAAATATTTGTACATCTTATCACCTCCGGGGTGAATAGAATAAGGGGAAAGGTGAGCTTCATCAAGAACTCGCTTTCTCAAATCAAGAGCATTAAGAACAAACAAACGCCCATGGAATCGAAGGACACCTTTATCATCAAACTTGAAATCTTTAGCTTTACCTTCAAGAGGTTTGGCTTGAATAGACTTGTAGGTAAGATCATCAACTTGGCTTTCGCGGATCTCACGGAGAAACACAGGTTCGGCAGTCATAGCACCAACATAAACAAATCCACGCTCCACGAATTTTAACCTCAACTTTTGAAACTCGGCACAAAGATCATCGGGTAATACCCGCATAGCATTCAATGCATGAGAAGCTTTCCTACTAAGAGCATCGGCAACAACATTTGCCTTCCCTTCATGGTACAATAACTCAAAATCATAATCATTCACCAATTCCAACCATCTTCTTTGTCTCATATTCAATTCTTTTTGAGTAAATATGTACTTCAAACTTTTGTGATCCGTGAATATACGACAATGAACACCAATAAGGTAATGTCTCCACACTTTCAAAGCATGAACAACGGCGGCTAATTCCAAATCATGAGTAGGATACTTGACTTCATGAACTCTCAACAGCCTCGAAGCATAAGCCACCACTTTCCTACTTTGCATAAGTACACAACCCAATCCCATCTTGGAAGCATCACAATAGACATCAAAGTCTACACCATCTTCAGGCAAAGTCAACACCGGAGCGGTAGTTAGCCTTTTCTTTAACTCTTGAAACGCGGCTTCACAAGCTTCATTCCATAGGAACTTGGTTTCCTTCTTCAACAACTGGGTCATCGGTCTAGCAAGCTTAGAGAAATCCTTGACAAATCTACGGTAATAACCAGCTAAATCAAGAAAACTTCGAATTTCTCTAATATCGGTCGGACTCTTCCAATCAACAACGGCCTCAATTTTTGAAGGATCCACCATTACACCCTCTTTAGAAATCACATGCCCAAGAAAGGACACCTTAGGTAACCAAAATTCACACTTGGAGAATTTAGCAAACCACTTTTGTTGACGAAGAACACCCAAAATAGTCCTTAGATGAATAGCATGCTCTTCTTCGGACTTGGAGAAAATAAGAATATCGTCAATGAACACCACCACACACTTGTCAAGATACTCACTAAATGTGCGGTTCATTTGGTCCATGAAAATAGCGGGAGCATTCGTCAATCCAAATGGCATCACCTTGAACTCATAATGACCATACCTTGTACTAAAAGCGGTCTTCGGAATATCAACATCGCGAACGGGAATTTGGTGATAACCGGATCTCAAATCAATCTTGGAAAAAGTAGAAGCACCCTTTAGTTGATCAAACAAATCCTCAATTCTTGATAAAGGATACCTATTCTTGATTGTAATCCGATTCAACTCACGGTAATCAATACAAAGCCTCATAGAACCATCTTTCTTCTTCACAAAGAGAACGGGAGCACCCCAAGGTGAGGCACATGGTCGAATAAAACCCTTCTCAATCATATCATCAAGTTGCTTTCTTAATTCTTTCAACTCGGTTGGAGCCATACGGTAAGGAGTTTTGGCTATGGGTCAAGAACCAGGTACAAGATCAATAGAGAACTCAACATCACGCTCGGGAGGAATCCCGGGCAAATCTTCAGGGAATACATCAACGAATTCACGAACTATAGGCACATCTTCAATATTTGGCAAAGAGGTAGTTGAAGAAGTCACAATACACAAGTATGCTTGGTGACCCTTTCTTACCATACTCACCAATTTCATAGCGGAAATCAAAGACACACTTTTTCGGGGATGAGATCCCTTACAGGTTATTCTAACTCTTAAAGGACTCTTTAAATAAATCTTTTGATCACGACACTCGAACCTAGCATGGTACAATGCTAACCAATCAATGCCTAGAATTATATCGAACTCTCCTAGAGGGAACTTAAGGAGATTTGCGAGAAAGATAGAACCCGCAATAGATATTGGGACATTAGGATATAGAGTAGAACAAGAGATAATATCTCCGGATGGTAAAGATATGGGAGTATCCTCTATAGATGTAGGCTCGATAGATAATTTATTAGCATAAGTCGAAGACACAAAAGACATAGAAGCACCGGTATCAAATAGAATAAGACACGGTTGCTCTAAGATTGAGAACATACCCGTAATTATCTCCGGATGAGCATCGGCTTCGGCATGGCTCATAACAAAGATAGAACCCTTAGGTTTAGCAGTAGGAGGGGGCAACTTTCGATCGGGGCAATCATCATAACGGTGACCACCCTTTTGGCAAAAGAAACAAATATAAGGTCGGATGAAACAAGCTACACCGGGGTGGTGTGGTTTTCTACAATGGTTACATAAACGACCTTGAGATTGAGGGGGAGCATACGGCCTATGAGCCACGTTAGATGTAGCTCGGGGAATGAAAGGAGCGGGAGCTCTTGTATTTGCATTTGAAGGAGGATTGAATCTCCTTTTATTGGCATAAGAGCTGGAGGAAGTCGGAGTAAACGGTCTCTTCCCATAGACATTTGGCCTAGGAGTGAAAGAAGGAGAGGGATTATTCATCATAGCTTCATCCCTAATGGCCTTCATGGAATTCTCGGCCCACAAAGCATCATCATATAAATCCCCAAAGGAAGTAGTGTTCCTCCTCACTTTACTTTGAAGTAAAGCACTAAGCTTGTTGCGGTAGTAGAAAGCTTGGTCCTTGTCATCTCTGATAAGTCTGGGAGCAAAATGAGCAAGCTTGTTGAACTCCGTAGTGAAGTCTTGTGCCGACAAGTTACCTTGCTTAAAGTCAATAAACTCCTTGAGCCTTTGTTGCTTAAGCTCCTTAGGATAGAATCGACCTTCCACTAGAGCTTTAAAACAAGCCCAATTGAAATCATCTTCAAGAGTAGCGGTGGCGCTAGTAATCGACCACCAATTATCTGCTTCCCTTACAAGGAAGTGCTTTGCGATCCTCACCTTGTTCTCTTCACGGACTTGGTATAGATCAAACTGCTTCTCCATCTCTCGGAACCATTCCGATAGCTCGGTAGGGTCCGGCTCTCCACCGTAAGGTATAATCTTATTCCTAGATATTTGACCAGCTACCCAAGCGTAGCCTCCTTGATGATTATCTTCTCTTCGAGGGGGAACCTGGTTGGCTTGAGCTAAAGCCGCATCTTGTTGATTTTTCAACACTTGAGTAAGAGCTTCCAGCATAACATTCTCTACTACTCGAGGTCTAACCATCTTCATAAGAAACAAAAATAAATTAAGTTACTCCTATCAATTAGCATAAACAAATGGACTACCAAGTAAAGTCCTTAACTTCTACCCATCTCTCATTTATTATTTCAAGGTCAAGTAGTTTAAGTTTAGGGTTCATGTGTGTGCGTCGGGAGCGATAAGGCTCTGATACCAACTGTGACAACCCTCGCAAATGCGAAAAATAAAACATAACAAGCATGTGATTTATAAAGCAGAAATACGGTATTTTAAAAACTTTTATACATGCAAGATAGAAATACGAGGAATATATATCAGTAATTACAAACCAATATAAAATACTACAAGAGACGTAGTCTCTCAAAATGTTAACAAAAGACAAAGTTATTTAGCATCTAGCTAATGAACGTCTAGAGGTGTTTCATCCAGGGACAACGCCCGCTAGCTCACACTCGAACCCAAAATACCAAACATAAAGCCATCCATGCAAGCAACCTGTTCATCCATGAAAAACATGAACGCCACAATCAGTAGGGAGTAACTCCGGGTTCTCCCAGCCATATTGTGACACCCTCAAATTTGCGGAAAGAAAAAAAATAATTTAAATACATAAAAGATACGAATACATAACGAAGGTGTCATAAATAAAAAGGGTCATTACAAAACGGAAATAATATTCTACAAAAGAAATATACAAGACGGGAGACATATCTCCCGTATAAATACGGAAATAAAAGAGTGTATAATATATACAAACTATGAACCGAATATAGGTCCAAGGTAAATACTTCGCTCGCTAGCTCGTCAATGTACCCAAAATATGCATCACCACCTGTTCGACCGCATTAAATATAAACACGGAAGCCACAGTCAGTGGGGAGTAACACCGAGTTCTCCCAGCCACGAAATGTCGAGTTTAATTAAACATGAATAACATAAAAGCAATGTATATGGAAAATACAAAACTTACATATAAGATATGTTTTTCATGTTATGAAACAAATAACTAACATATAACCTAGCATATGAAAGCTATCATGTGAAACCGATAATAAACTATAACCCGAGGTAGGGAAGCTGGTATGCTGGCTCAGCGGTTACCATGTAACATGGCCCTGATACACTCAAACCCTAATCAACACGTAATAATGTGAATCAGTTAACAATCGGTAATCCAAACTCTATCAATCCTAGCCGGCTTGCATCTCACCTTCTAGAACTCATAGAATCATACAAACATGAAAGATCAATACTTCTACAAACAGGCATAAGTTCCTAGTACCGTCCATAGTCGATTGTAACTCGAGGCTATACCCCAAGGTAGGAAAACATCCTAGTCCTAGACTGATCAGACCTAGCGACAACAGCTATTCCGTTCCCCGTCCCATGACATAACCGTCTATGAGAAACTCTACTAGGCGACCCCCTCAGCAGAGATGGCTAGTACTTAAGCTGACTCCAGTCCCAAAACGGATCAGGCAGCCATGCCCTGACTTGGATATAAACCCACCAAGCCGGGACACAAAAGCTATCAAGCTGTGAACTCCATATGCTCGTTAAAGATAGTACGTGCCTATCAATGTCATGGTCCAAGCTACTCATTTAGAATTAGAATGGTCAAGACGCCATATCGTCATAATTCTCTATGGGTACTTAGTCAACACGACACCAACCATAAAATCAAGAAGTCACGGGAAAACATCCTATCATGTGACTAATTGCAAATGAATCATGTTCATATATCATATCGCCTCATATCTACTAAGGCTAATTCATTAATTAAATACAACCTTACTTGAAGACAAATCCCCGACCCGAGTCCCGCGACGGGTCATCAGTCAAAACGGGGCTGACTAGATCTGAGTTTGACCAAACCCGTTTGGTCAAACCGGCTAGAAACAGAGTCTTTTCCACATATACATAAAATCAACATATTCATTTTATGTTATTTTATTAAGACTTCTAACATGTGAATTATTCTATCATACCAAAACCCGTTTGACTAAAAGGATATTAAATTAAACTACGATCTCGTCTTATAATTTCTAACATGTGAGAAATAATAATTTAATGAAAAACCTTTTTTAATTAAATATTTTACTTATTAATATTTCTCGCTTGCTAATTATTACAAAACGCGATAAAAATGACGATAACTCAAAAACCGTCACAAGTCCCAAAGTGGGACCCACGGGCTGAGTTGGGCCGGACCCCACATGGGCCTGGACTGGGCCCACGGACCTATTTGGGCTGATTTGGCTGTTTTCCAACTTTTACCAAAAACCGTTTCTTAAAAATTCCCGCATGCTTTAACATAATTAAAACCCGTCAAAACAACAACATAACAATCAAACATCGACACAACCCAAAGACCAAAACCCGGACCCACCATGAACCAGCCCAGACCGGCCTGGACCGGGCCTGAACCGGCCTGGTTTGGGTCCGATTTTCAGCCACCATTTCGGCCACCACCACTACAACAACCCCAATTTATTTCAACATGATTTTTAATTAAAAACATCCATTTTTAACAATCATCCGTACAAAATCATGATTATGAACAAATCATAAAAATATGTCAATAACAAACAATATGTTATAAATTCATAAAAACATAATAATAACACTACTTAGCATGTTACTAACTAAAAATCCATAAATCATAAAACATGAACCAAAACAAAGATGAACCAAATACTAAATAAACAAAAGCTAAAGGCTATGTTACTAACTAAAATCATAATTAACCATAACATGAACCAAAAACTAAAGGCTATGTGACATTAATTCGTCGAGTAAAACGGAATTGTTACCTTAGCTAGCAAAATCACTTAGCACCAAAATAATAAGAAGTATATAAATAAGAAACCCTTCTACTAATCTTCACCCAAAATATACGAGTCTCCAAACTCGTCTTCAAAATCTTCCCCTATAAGAGATGACAAGAAAAACATTATTAGAACTTAAAACTTAATTTCTCATAATTAAAGTGTTGAAATCGATCTTGACGGAATTGAAATTAAACCGTACGTGAAGATGAGGAGCGAAGAGGAGAGTCTAGAAATATAAGATAGGACGGATTTAATTAAGAAATGAAGGTTTTATGAAGGTTTTGCTCAAGAACAACGAAGAACAAATGATGAACGACGAAGAACACGAAGAACGATTAAAGAAAGTGATATTTTGATCTTAATTTGATTTGTTGAAAAATGAAAAGTTGTTAGTGAGTAGTGAAGGGTGAGGGAGCCGTGTAATTATAGGCAAAAGGGATGTCGGGTTTTGAAATTGTTGTTACGTAATTGACTCGCGTTTAATAATTATTTTACGGTAAACGATTAAATATAATTAACGATAAAGTTAATTAAACTAAATATCAAGATATTAGGATATTGTAATGAAAAATAATGAAAATATCAAGGCTTAAGAGAGGAGGGAGCGCCGTGTGGGTTAGGTGCTTGTCGGGTCTG